>JASDQU010372299.1:106106-126664 GCA_032191745.1 Picea mariana
AAGACACGCTAAGGTATTCTACACGTTCAAACAGTAACACACACTAAAAAAGAATCCCCTCAGAGATAAGACAAGCAAACTCTAAACTAGTTGGAAGAACAGTTACAACAAACAACACTAGAGCAACTTACCGGTGCAAGTGCAACTCGAACACATAAGCACCCTCCGGGTATACTCTACAAAGAATGGCCCGATGTCTGTCCTAGGTACCGTGGTATACCCCCGCAGTCACCTGTGTATGTCCCTAAAAAGATTGGCAACTAGGTTGCCAACACGTGAATAGTCACCAGGCAGGTACAGTCAAAAGTCGGGTAGACCACAATGAGCAGGGTACCAAGCCTGAAACCTGTCAAGGGTATTGAGAGAAAATGGTCCGAAAGACAACTGAGGACCTCGAACGGATTCGAGACCCATGAAGCCTTGTGGCAAATGCAAATGACAGAATCCCAAAACAAGTCCTTGATACGTGTTCTCCACTATGCTTGGTACGACTTTGGAGGGGTTATCTCCGCTACCTTTTCGCACATGACCTCGTGTTTATCCCCTATGTTAGAGGGGGGTCCCGGATAACTTCCACAAAACTGGACTTCTACACTCCCTATCACAGAGTCTAATGTTTGGTTTTGAATGGCCTTGGAGAGTTTCTTCTCTAACCTAATCCAAGGCCCTAGTCCTCAACTAGTTTGTGAACCCTACAAACAAAAAGTCTAATAGTTTTTAAATTATCGTTGCTTTTAAGGTTGTTTCTTACGTCACGGGGTATGAAGGTGAAACTGATGATGTGTAAATATGAAAGCAAAAACAAATGAAAAAATGTTGGAAACAAAAGGAATTTTACTAAATGCAAAAACTCAACAACTTTTCACAAAGAAAGATTTCTTTTTCTTTTCAATTTTTCTAAGATTTTATGCAGCAATCATAAAGGAGTTTCGCTTGACTACGAGCTACTTATACTCTAAATGCACTGCAAAAACTTATGAAATACAAGACTTCTCCCTAGCTAATGATGCAGAAACACACTCCTCAAACAAAGAAGAAAATGAAAAGAGATTTTTTATTTTTTATTTATTTAAGTGCAAATAAAGCAACAAAGGGAAAATACCGACAAGCACAAAACCAAGAAAAACAAATTCTGGCTTAAAGCGCAGATCACAAAGAATCAGAGAAAAGATGCACAATGGCAATCAAGAAAGCAAAGACTCTTACACTTGTCTAAAAACCATACTTTTTTTTTTTTATATTTTCTGTCAACTATCAACTGAGAAAAAATAGGTTAAGAGTAAGAGGCCCTAACCTACTGACTGTTCAACCCTAGATTCAAACACCTGAGAGGAACACTTCTCACCAAAGGAGGGGATGACTGCCCCACCCTGATTAAAAAGCAGCCTGTCAAGAACACTACTGTCACTAAAACAGCACGCATGCAACCACGTGCTGAGTTGAAACAGGACGCGTGTACATGCGGGCTGACCTTGTATAGGCCGCATGTATGTATAAATTCTAAGACAAATATAACAACAGGTAGTCAAAAATAGGAAGAGGCCTCTGGTATTGATAACCAGGGTCCCTTGAAGGTTTGGATGATTTTTCTAACAAAAGAGAAAAATAATGCACAGAATAACAAAGCTGAAAAAAGCAATCTAAAATAGGACTGTGAACCAACAAAACTTAGACAGGATTCTAGAAAACCCCCTGAGAATGTATAATTCTAACAGGGAAGAGGTGGACTGCCTCTATAGGTCTCTAGACTCCTACATGCTACTGTTATCCCTACAGCTAAAGTTCACACGCGGGTTGTAAGAGGATAGTGCGTGGGTACACGCGTGTAGGCCTTATGCAGGCTGCATGTACCTCTATGTGTCTCGATAACTACCGTCAAGCAGACGTCAAGGAAAACTGGTATGAAGAACCAGGCTCCCTGCTTGCTCAGACCTTACAGAAAAAGACAGGCAAAGAAACATAAAATCTAATTTCTTAAACTACCCAAAAACTCAACTAAATCTGGAAACCCTAAAGAGTATCTTCCCCAGTACGGTTTCCAACTCTATTGTTGGGAAAAATACCCTATGAACTAGCAAACAAGGGTCATACTTGCATGCAGATTTTGACCGTAAAGAAATTACTTTTTAACCTACCACCCAAAACTTAAACCCCTCTTTCACAATACATGCATGGAAAGAAACTACTAACCTTTTTACTGATGTTTGGTGTAGATCCTCCATTGCGCTTTTTGCCCGCTTGCTTGCGTTGCTCCTTCCAAAGATAACCTGCAATCAAGACAAAAAACTATGCATGCATGCTACTTTTCTACTTGAGGGTTAGAAATTAAGCATAAATTAAACAAACCATAGATAACTCATGCATTGGGACGGGAAAAGTATTCTTTTATTATTTGAAAAGTGAATCAACTTACAATCAAAGTCGAGACCGACTACTGCTCCTTGATCCTGATCCTGGGCTCCTCCTCTTCTGTCCTCCAACTGCTTTGCATTAATTCTCCTTTGGCTTGAGGAAAGGCTAAAGGGTTGGGACAATGGATTCGGAAAATGGGCAGAGTTTCTTCGCTATATTTTTTTCCTCCTCCAAATGGTACCCCTACCCCTTCTTTTATAGGCTAGAAGGAGCTAGGGTTTTGGATGAACCCTCGACCATGCATGGCCAGGAGTTTCAGTTAACTGACCCATAGATTTTTGTTCCATTGGCAACTTTCATCTTTTCATGCTTTTTTAGGTACACGCGGGCTGTAGTGAGCCAGCCAGCGTGTACACGCATGCAGTAATGGGTTAGGGCGCGTGGGCCTTGACACAAGAGGATTTCCAAGGAGTTTGTTCAGTAGATGTTTTGGCAATGAAGGGATATGAATTGGCCTAATGCCAGGTAAGCATGTGTGGTGAAATTTAGGGTTATAACACCTTCCATCGAGGATTCATATTTTGTACTTCCTTCATGTATTAATGGATCCAATCAAGGAGCTTCCATAGCTCATGAAACCACTCATAACGAGTATCTCCGACCGCACAGATTTGTTTCTATGTGGCAAGGCCCCAACATGGTGTTCCATATGATGCCAATAATGGCTCATGAGTTAATTGATTATAAAAAATATCTTTGGCCTGAGCCTAGAAATGGGATCTACTTAGCATATATAATCAAGATTTGTAGTTCCTTGTATGTTGGTGTGTGGCTTGCATGTTTTTTTTTTCATATATCTGTTTATGTTTAGACAACATCGAGAAGACATTGTCTAAAGATAATAATTAATAATATAATTATTATTGATTATTAAATATAGTATGTAATAAGTAANACACATCCTTTCATGGATGGTCACCTTATGTTCCCTATATATGGAACACTCATTATTGTAATAATATATCGAATATCTCTCATATCTCCTATGAATAAAAACCAACATGGTATCAGAGCTGGAGTGGGCTCGTCTCCCTCACGGGAGGGCCTAGGAAAATGAGAGATAGCTTGCTATGATACATAACAACAGGGTAATGTACAACTCTCTATGTCATATACAAATATCAGATATCTTTCCAATGGCTTGTTGAAACCCTTTTCCACATACATAATCTTCCACATGAACAAATCAATCCTCGAGTTCAAGATATTGATGCTAGATCCTTGGCTTTAAAGAGAGGACACTGCCATGCAAGGTGAGCGATTTTATCCCTGGTCAATGATGCCAATAATATAACTTAAAAGTGCTTGCTCAGATTTAGCTGTTGTTCGCAAAATCGATGGGTTCGAGAGGCACGCTACAAGTAAGTGGAGCGATTTCACAAACTCACTTAGTTCAAGTAATTCCAAACTTTTGTGCTTCAGTTTTCCATTTTGCAAACCACGTGTGCGTGAGTACTTTGATTGAGTGATGGTGGCTTTCAAATCTAGCTGTGATCCAATGGAAAACAAGATTTGAACAACAACAGATTATAAAACTAAATATTTGTCATGAGAGAGACATGATCATGAGATTGTGTCAAGTCGTTTGGAACCCTGGATGATCCATGTTGTAATATTACCAACATATATGTGAAACGATTGGCTGTCACTGCAGTGACCATTCATTGTTATTAATATTTGCATCTAGAATTGTGAAACATTTGAGGGTAGACATAATTCTATTTCTTGATCATTGGTGAGGTATTGAAAGTGATCGCTAATGAGACTCTGATAGGAAGGAGTTAGCCTGGGAATTAATGGAAAATCAACGTTACCCAAACAGTTCTGACACCAAGGATTTCTATTTGTTTTAACATCTACGTCTTGTTGGAAGAATAAGGAGACTTATTTAGGTAAATGAATACCATCCAAAGATGGGACTGTGGCCTCATGCCCTTGATCAAAAACATGGCCTCAAAGGATCGTCTACGAGAAGGTTATGGAAATCATCTTGGAAATGTTGATGTCTGAGGCAACATCATGAAATATTCTCCCCAGAAGGTCCTGTATGGACTAGTAGAAGGGAATGTAGAATTCATCTGACGTGCTTCAAGTTGCTAGATGAAGGAACCAAGACATTGGTTCCATGATGGAACCTTTATATATCAAGTATTGTCCAAGATGACTTAGCATGATCAACATTTACCTATGTTTCTGTGGGCAGATGCATCCATGACTGCAGTGTATGTTCAGAATAGAAGTCCTCATAAGACTTTAACTAACATGACTCCCAAGGAGGCCTTCACCGAAGTGAAGCCTGAGGTTGGACACTTCAGGATATTTGGGTGTCCAGTATACATTCATATACCCAAAGTGAAAAGGACCAAGCTAAACCCTTTAGGAAGAAAGGATACATTTGTGGGGTATAGTGATTCTTCGAAGGCATATCGAATCTACATCCCTGGTCAGAGACAAATTGAGGTGAAAAGAGATGTTACCTTTGAGGGGGAGGTAGCCTTCATGAGATCTAGAGGGTCTCACAAGGATATTGATAGTGAGAAATAAGAAGATATTGTTCCTTCTCCCCCCCACCATCCAACAGTTTAGAGGGAGACAGTTGAGCTTATTGATCCCATTGATCCTGTACCTCCAGTTGATGCTCCTAGAGATATTGTAGTAGGTCAGAAGAGACCTACATGGGCTCGTCAGACTTTGCAGGAGGTAGAAGGACATGCAACTCCTCATGGTACCTTCCAAGAGAGAAAGAGACCTTAGAGATATTCATGCTATGCCACAGTTATGAGCCACATCATTCATTTTAAGCCTTCATGTTATGATGAGGCAACTAGTCATCTAGTATGAAGAGATGTCATGATGGAGGAGTATCAATCCATCATGAAGAATGATGTGTGGGATATTGTTTCAAAACCTGAAGGGAAGTCTATAGTGACTTCCAAATGGATCTACAAGATAAAACACAGTTGATGGGAGCATCGAGAGGCACAAAACGAGATTTGTTGCTAGAGGATTCTCTAAGGCAGAGGGAATATATTATGAGGAGACGTTTTCTTCTATTGCTCAATACACTTCTATCTAGATGATTATTTCCCTTGCAATATCCATGGATTGGAGACTACATGAGATGGATGTAAAGACAACCTTTCTCAATGGAGAGATTAAGGAAGAAGTATACATCGAGAAACCAGATGATTTCGTGACACATGAGAAGGAGTCTCATGTGTGTAGGTTGAATATGGCCTTGTATGGAATCAAGAAACCACCTTGAGCTTGGTATGCAAGGATCGATGGACACCTGATGATTTTTGGGCTTCAAAAAAGTGTTTTTGATCCCAGCCTGTACTACAATATTTTTAATGGTCAATCCATGATTCTAGTCCTCTGCGTTGATGATTTATTCCTCACTGGTACAGAGAGCCTTATTATTGAATGAAAGTATGTGTTGGCCTTTGGGTTCGAGATGAAGGACATTGGTATGATGCACTACTTCTTGGGACTAGAGGTGTGGAAGAGAACTGATGATATCTTCTTGAGTCAGGGGAAGTACACAGTTGAGATATTCAAGAAGTTTGAGATATTTAACTTGAAGCATGTGACTACACTAATGATGATGAATCTGAAGAAACTAAGTGTGTCTTCATCCGATTATGACAAAATTGATCCGACTCTGTATAGAAAGCTGGTTGGATAACTGATGTATCTGGTTAACACCAGACCAAATAATTTCTACACTGTGAGTGCACTTAGCTAGTTTATAAGTCAGTTGAGATAAACACACTAGATTGTTGTGAATCATGTGTTGAGATACTTGCGAGGCACAGTTTGACATGGTTTGAGATATACTTCTAGTATTGATATGATATGGCAGGAATATATTGAATCTGAATGGGCAGGCAGCGCAGTGGAAAGAAAGAACACCTTCAGGTGTTGCTTCATTTTGGTATCTTCCATGGTTTCCTGGTGTAGCAGGAAACAAAATTTTGTGGCTTTGAGCACAACATAAGAAGAGTACATTGCATTAAGTATGACAGTTCATGAAGCAGTGTGGCTTCACAAGCTCCTTGCAGATTTATTCGAACATGTGCTGGATTCCACCATTATTCATTATGGTAAACAAAGTTGTGTGAAGATCTCTGATAATCCAGTGTTTCATGACAAATTGAACCACATTGAGATCAAGTACCATTACATCCGAGACATGGTGCAAAGGAAGAAAGTATTGGTTCATTACCTTCCTACATATGAGAAGGTTGCTGATGTTCTTACCAAACCAAGACGAAGTTCAAGTATTTTCATGATAGACTTGGCATGGCAGAGAATGCCTCCTTTGCTGAGAGGGAGTGTTGATGTTTGTATCTTCCTGAGACATTCTACAGATCGTACTACTCTGTGACTGATTTGAGTTGATCTGTGATGACACTTATCTGAGAAAGGATAAGTGGGGCACTTATCTGAGAAGGGATAAGTGCGGTTGGGCTTATAACCCAATGCCCCATGTGGAGAGCACATGAGGACATGTCAAGGGAGTTGACCCTTGACATCATACACTATGGGAGTTGACCCTAGTGTTTCTAGAGGGTGTAGCCTCTAGAAGTCCACATGGAGTGCCATGTGTAACAAACTTTCTCTAGATCATACTCTTCTATGAATTGAGTTGACTTGATCTGTGAGGACACT
Organism: Picea mariana; assembly: GCA_032191745.1. Taxonomy (NCBI): domain Eukaryota; kingdom Viridiplantae; phylum Streptophyta; class Pinopsida; order Pinales; family Pinaceae; genus Picea; species Picea mariana. The sequence continues at coordinate 113,193 of JASDQU010372299.1, forward strand.
TATCCGAGAAGGGATAAGTGTAGTTGGGATTATAACCCAATGTCTCTTGTGGAGAGCACATGAGGAAACGTCCCATGAGGACCCTAGTGTTTCTAGAAGGTGTAGCCTCTAGAATTCCACGTGGAGTGCCATGTGTGAAAAACTTTCTCCATATCGTAGTCCTCTCTGAATTGATTTGAGTTGATATGTGAGTATACTTATTCCATAAGGAATAAGTAAATTTTGTCTTATAGCCCATTGTACCATGTGGAGAGAACATGAGGACATGTCAAGGGAGTTGACCCTTGATATCTCACACTATGGGGATTTGACCCTAAGTGTTCCTAGAGGGAGTAGCCTCTAGAAATCCACATGGTAGTGTCATGTGTGACAAATATTTTACTATTATGGTGGTTTTGTACCACTAGAGGAGACTTCGTGTCTCTGGAAAATAGTTGTGTACTACTATGGAAAGATACATCCCTAGCTAAGAGGGAGTGTTGATGTTTCAACATAGGCCATAACTTCTCCTATATTGGGCTGCAGACCAAGGGAGATAGGATACATTTATCAAAAAGGTGCACTTGTGGTAAATGGGCCCAGATGTAGTCCTTCCTTGATCATGACAAGGAATAATATGGACTCGAGGTGCTTGAAGTGATTTCCACGTGTTAGTTAGCATCAAGATGACATTCACTCATAGGTGTGTGCCTGTGGTGAAAGATCCTAGTGTGTTCTTTGTCCTAGTCATGGTGATTTGACAAGGAATGATAAAGACTCAAGATGATATGCTATTACATGCAGAACCAAATGAGCCTAATCTTAGAAAGATTTAATTGGCTCAGAGGGAGAGCCATAGAAGAAGTTTTTCCTTGGTTCAGGTGGAAGAGAGATGTCTCCTAAGACTGACAGACAAGTGTCATGAGTCTAGGGTGAATTTTGTGTACTTCAAAGACAAGAGTGGCATGTTGCGGAATGTCTCCCTCGTTGAGAGGGAGTGTTGATGTTTAGACAACATTGGGAAGACATTCTCTAAAGATAAAAATTAATAATATAATTATTATTGATTATTAAATATAGTATATAATAAGTAAATGATAATAATAAATAGTTATTGATTATTCAAGGGATGCATCCTTTCATGGATGGTCACCTTATGTTCCCTATATATGGAACACTCATTATTGTAATAATATATCGAATATCTCTCATATCTCATATGAATAAAAACCAACAATATCATATCCAAAAAATCCAAAAATATTTTCCTTTTTGATATTTTGCTATGAATTTTGACCCCCAGAATCTAGTTTACATGTGTTGAAAGGATTACAGGGAATTTCTTATGATGATGGAAAATTCCATTGAACTTAAGGTACGTATTCCCAAACTGGAATATCGGGATAGTTTTTTCCTTGAATTCCCCACCTTACATTATTAACTATCCATTATGCTATCAATGTGCCTTAGGTTCGATCCCAACTGAGTGTGACATTAGCCACTCCTTTTGAACCTTGTAACTGGTTCGGTAGTTCCTACCCTTCATGGGAGCCATAGTTAGCACATGGATTTCCATTTGGTGCCATTGCTTCATTTTACCATAGGCTTGGGATCCCTCTCTTAGGCCCGCCATGACTTTAATTTGAGCCTCATTCATCTCTCTTCATCTATATTCTAGCCATATCCCGTGGGGGTTTCCAAAAAAATTTCATGTTGTTTAATGGCCACCTATTCATTTTTTACTCACTTCATTCCTCCTAACACTATGATGATATTTACTTTTATCCCTCTTACCACTATGCAATAGCTTTGACCATCCACCTCTTGCATTATTTGTCCTCTATTTGCATCTACCTACCTAGGGAGAGAACAAATGCTAAGAGTGGATCTCACTTTCCATTAGCATTTGCATTCCTCATTTCTTAGGTCAGTTCCATGTAATTGGAACATAGGAGCATGTTCTTAAGCCACTTGTTCTCTCCTGCAGAGTATACTTATATCTCTTTTTCATACTCGTAAAAGGAAACAAAAAAATACACATCACGAGTATCCTTTTAACTATTTTTTGGGCTCGTTAAAATTGAACGTAAAGGACACATTCAGCATACTTGTGTTATTATTTTGTGCTTATCAAAACATGAAGGTGATCGAGCATAATTTTATTCCTCTTTCACACTCGTTAAACCATGAAGGAGGAAACAAATACTAAAAAATCACAAAAGGAGTGGGGGGTTTTTCACCATTAATATATTCTCAAAATCAGAGCGTCAACTGAGTCACCCTTGAACATGGAACCTATTTGAGTCCTCATCATCTAGTTGGGTTTTATCTTACCAAGGAGACATCCCATTAATATGAGTAAGAGATACTCCTCCCACTGTTTTATCTTCCTGTCATTATGGAGAGTTTTGATTCCTCCTGCGTTGTTGTAATATATCCCTCCAACTCTTGTATCTTGCTGCCAAGTCACCATTATGTCATAATATATGTTCAAGGGAAGTTTATTCTTGAGTTAGCCATCTATTTTTTTGTTTACTTTTCGAGTCAACCATCCCTGTGTCTATTGTACTTTGTGATACTCTTGCTTCACATCATATATTGATGTATGTTTCATCGCAATTGATGGGGGATACATCGAGGCCCTCCTTTGATGAATATATTTCTATCAACTTCAACATTTTATCTAAGAGAGGGATCTAGAAACTAGCTAGTACCTTGAAGCTTGCAGTCCTCAGTGGAAGGCCTTCTCACAATCGATAGTGGGTTTACATTAATGAATCATGATCAATTGATTCTACGAGTGTTCGACATCAGATCCTATATTCACATTGGCTAGATTGTACTATGTACCTTGGGGTCCATCTCCATCATCAATTGGTCCCCTTGTGTATGTTAACAATATACATCAATGACCAGTAATCAGATGGTTTCTACCATGCTTGACATTATATCATCGATTCACATGATGTACATTTGTACCATAAGAGTTTGGGTTGGTTGCCACATGGATGGCGTGTTTAAGTTGTAAAATTTAAGTTGAGATTATTTGCTATCACATATAAAAACACTTGGATTGGGACCAGAAATCAACTTTGATCATTGAGTATGCTCTTCTCTCACACCATGGTGCTATATTGAGAATCAGAAAGGTGATTAAGGGGACATTTCATCTCCCTTAACAAAATATTTAGGAGAGGACAAATCCCCCATAGGGCTCCTCTTAGTTTATTTTTGAAATCATCTTAAATTTGTAAGGGCCCATAGATGCCCACATGTTGCAAACTTATTATAATTTCTTGAAAATTACTTTCTTAGTTTAAATCACTAGGAGAGTTTAAAGATCAAAGTAACGGACCCATACATGACCACATGCTTGAAATCTAGGATAGTTTTTTCAAAGATTTCTTAGTATAAACAACATTAGGGAGTTTAAAGGATTGGTAAGGACCCATATGTCTACATTCTATTTCTTTAGGGCTTCTAAAATTCCACAAGGTTGTACCAATGACACTTAGTAAGATAGGTAAAAAATATTTGTAAGGACCACATGAAGTCCACATGTTGCAAATTCACACCTAAATTATTAAAATTCTACACATTTTATCACTTGCTTACATACAAAGTCACTCCTCACTCACATAATTTCCATCTTGAATTGTAGAGGTTGATGTAGATTTTCTCCAAAGGAATTCCGAAAACGTCCCACTATTTCTTGAAGAAATTATCCATACCCACTTAATTCAAACGTGATTGGTTCACAATACCAATCTCTCAGCCCACCACATATAAGAGTTTTCTAAAACCTCACCAAGTTTTCCTCCACAAGAGGTGCCAAAAGAATTTTTTTAGTTTAGGTAGGATCTCGGGGGTGGGCATCCAAATAACCCCCAGTTATTTGGTTCTCACATTTTCAAACATTAGAAGTTGACAAATAGGGAACTTTCAAATTCTCCAAGTCAAGTGTTCCTACACCATAAGGTACGAAAATACCCATGAAGGGTCAAAGGCCGAGGTCTAGTTGTTTTGTGCACCCCCCCGTTGAGTCACCCAACTCTTAGAAGGGATCCAACTCGTGACCCATTTCTCAGGCCAAAAATCTAAATGTCACACTTTGACCGAGGTACTTGTTATCACACAGTTTGTATATAGGAAGAAAGGCTATAAAGTAGAAAGCCAAACTGGTGTAACAGGAACCTATCCCACCCAATGTCACCATGATGGGATGGTTCTTTATTTTTAGGGAGGTGAGGCCCAGGGGAGATGTCCTTGGTGACCTGGGGATTTGAAGAGGCTAAAGGATAATCAGACAATGAAAAGTTCCCCCCTTCACAGATCACCACCAAAACAGATAGTCCGGCTTTATAGGCAATAAAAATAACTAGAAGCAATAACCAAGTAGAATCCCTACCTGAGAACAAAGAAACAATAAACCAATATATGCAGGCTTGGTTAGTACTTCATATATATCAACAACTATCTGATATTCAATATAAGCAATTTGAATATAAATATTGATGGAGTCAATTTTTATCAATATCAATAGAAATCATATCACTTCATCAATAATCATTTAAATGATGTGGCATTCAATATAACAAACCAACACTTTATTCAATTTATGCCTAAAACACCATTCAATTCCTCACAAGATAAGACGTTGCTGCATTAATGATACAAATAGCATAAGGAAACGACAACACTTAGGGTTGGTAGGGTTAGCTAGAGTTAGGGTTAGTGTAGTTAGGGTTTTAAATTCAAGTTTTAAGAGTGTTTGGATCAAAGTCTTACTTCAATGCTGGAGGTATTAGGATCAGTGCCTCAGGGTAGAATGGATTCAATTTAGTAGAGGACGCAAGGGTTGAAGGAGGACGACTAAGGACTAGAGGGAAGAGTTCTGATGTGATGCTATGGCAGGGCCTCATAATCAAAAACCTAGGGGAGAGAGGCTCACTCTAGTGTTGCTAAAGCAAGGCCTCGTGCTCTCTCTTTCTTCCTTAGGTTGACTTGGCAAAAACGGCTAGCATAAAGGATAAAATCAAGACAAGAGAGTGTAATGAGGGAGAGTGTTGCTACAACAAGGATCTATCATCAAACCCCAGAAGAAAAATGGCCCTAGGTGTAGATAACCTAGGCCTGGGATGTCTCCTCCTTCTTGATCTCTAGATGGTACAACTAGCAAGGAGAGGAACAAAAAGGAGTGTAGCTATAGCTAGGCTCTCTTCTTCTTCTTCAATGGTTGAAAATTTCTCTATCAGGGGACATGAGACAAGGACCTACTTGTGTGCTTGTCACCTAGGGTTTTGATTGAGAAATTTATAAACATATGCAAGAAAATAAGACTACAACCATTCATTTAAGAAGTTTTGCAGAAAAATACTTACAATTCATCAAGAAATAACCATGCAAACCCTAGTTGTAACACCTTCCTTCAAGAGAAACACCGTATAATGATAAGAAAGTATTCCTTCAACAAATGTGCCTCAATAGATCAGCCAAATACCCAAGATAGGGAACAAATTTCAGACCTCATTTCAAACCTTCTTATGGAGTGAATGAATCGTGATGAAAAAATGAGAGTTAAAATCCCTCATTTATACAAAACCTTGACCTAATTTTACATTTTAGGTCAGGTAAAAGGCCGACAAGGACATAATATCAAAATCATATTGTTTTACATTAAATTGTCAAATAAAAACCCCAAATAAGAAGAAAAGAGAGTAAAATCCCCTCTAAGGGAGGCACTAGCCCTTTCTAGGGAAAATGAAACATCCTGAAGCAAAATGTTATCCCTCTAGGGGCTTATCCAACATGCCACATGTGCCACTGCTACCCATTATGCCTCCAAGGATGTCCAATAGGTTGGACGATGTCATGGTCATCAAAGGTGACGTCCTAGGCCTTCCAAGGCCAACATCTTAGTGAAACGGGCTCATCCCCCCAGGCTAATCTATGTTGGGGTGCCTATGGTGGAACATCCTCTTATTCTCTGGTGTAAAGGCTCTGATCAACCTCTATCCTATCTCTGTCCTCTGATGGGGTCTCAACATCCATATGGTGGGATCTTTATCCCCATGGAGGTCCGAACTGATCATCTCCCCATGTGTACCAGTCCAAATGGTACCTGTCCATCGGGTATGGTCCTGCACATCAAAGGATACACCCTCCATGGGATCATCAGTCACAGGGATCATGTAAATGTCAATCACATTTCATCATTAATATTATTAAACACATGCATAAAATCCTTAATACATCAATCAGTAGCTCAAAGATGTTACACATGTCCGCAATACAAGTCTGGAGAAAAGGACAAGGATTCCTATTGGGTTAGTGTCCACAGAAAAAGGAAAGTTCCCAGAAAGACCTTTTCCAAGCCATGTAAGTGGGTGGTGTGGTCAGGGGATGTCCAAGCATGTGGGTGAAATGATGTCCAAGGGTGAAAAGATGTTACCTATGGGTGCCTTTGTAGAAGGAGAGTTGTCCCTGTCATGGATGCATTTTTTCCAAGCCCATTCTTGCCTTTATTCTTTTTATTCTTTTATTTTCTTTTTCTGTTAAAAAGCTAATTAGGGGACACTGCCTTGGCATGGTGATCAGAGCTGAAAACATTACCCACAAGTACTTTTGTAGAGATGAGAAGGTTGGATCGTGATGAGACCCCCTTTCCCTTGTCCATGCAACCAAGATTCACTGCCCTGTTGTGGTAACCAGCTGGTGGAAATGTCATACTTCTAGGTACCCATGGACCTAATAGGTTGGCTCATGATGAGACCCCCTATCCTCTGATTAGGTCTTGTTTTATTATTTTTTCGGGTCCCTCTTGTTTCTTCCTAAGAAGATTTTTATTTCTTTCTCGGGGATCCCTGGGTGAAGCATCTCGAGGTTCATGTTTTAGCCTTTTTTTCTTTTACCAGCTTGCTTTTACCTTCTGGGCCTTTAGCCCCTTCTTCCCATGAGGTAAGGTGCAGTCCTGAAATAGGTTAACCCAATGCCTGGACAATGGGAATGGGATAGGTGAGCGGGAAACAATATGTAAGAGTGGTTCTATGATGGGAGCGAATGATGGCTTTTCGGAAATACCCTAGTGGTAAACCAAAACCTATAGACACAGGCTTGCTAGGGCACCCTGTCAATCCCCCCAAACATGGTCAAGTGAGAAAATGTAAGATCCAAGCAGTTGTTAGATATAAGAGGAATCAAATGCATATATTTAAAGGTTTCAATGATCAAAAGTGACACATACCATGATACCTGGACCAATTACCTCATGGAGAAAGAACCTCTTCTGATACAGGACCAATTTGATGGTGATGGATGTTGTTGTTGTTGTCAAGACAAAAATTATGGGAGAAAAATATGGGCCTTCCAGGGCCATGCTCAGTTCAATCCTACTCTCGATACTCCATGTCTAGGACCTATGGGCCTCGATACATGATCTCCTAGTTATCCCTAAAAAGTGGGGATAACAGTACCCAGTGACCAAATTTAGGACATCTACCCAAGTGAAAATTGTGGGCTGCAATTGCACCTTGATCATATTTTGTGTGTCTATTGGGAAATATCACCAACTCTTTCAATATATGCATCCTCTACCCCTCATTATAATTGATTATTTCATCCTTCACTAGTTCCTCTTTCAGTGGCTTCAAACCCCACTGTTGAGTGCTCTAGGAAGGTCCAGTGCTATTTGATAAGAAGAAAGACATGTATTTTAGGACACAAGAATATGTTTTCTTTGTTCTCCCATGAAGACACAATCCACCTACCCACATGTATGCTTATTTACAGTTGATTTATGTATGATGCTCATTTGATTACATGCAATTGTGAGATATATTGTGAAAGTCCAAATTATACAAGTCTCTTGTTCATTTATTTCTCTCATCACCATTTGTACACATTCAATTTGCTAGTCGGACATCATAGGGGACCCACAGAATGCCTGTCATTCCAGATGCTTGTAGAATCTCCCTCCTATTCTAGGAGGCATCCCTAGTCTTTCCAACTCACCGAATCAACCATCTCACACCCATGTGAGTGCCACTATTTTGGGATCAGATTTTCTTGGTTACATGTTACTTTGGTCCAATTCCAAAGGCCATCCATCAACTAGCTCTCCTTCACAAGGAGGCAAGGGGAAACTTCTTCTCAAGGGAGAAGTACAACCCCACCAAATCCCCCTCAAAGTTCAGGTCGACTACCTGCTCACACCATGGCTGGAACTAATCCTCCACCACCACCCCCTATGCCATATATGGCATCTCTCAACATTCCTTATTTGAGTAAAATCATGAATGATCCTATATTACATGAGCTGACATGGCCCAATATGCTTAACAAACTACCTTCAAATATTCCCAATTTTGAAGGAAAATAGAGGGAATATCCCATCAACCATGACATGACCTTCCACTTATGGTTCTCTTCAAACAAAATCATGGATGACTCCATTCGCTTACGGTTATTTCAACGAACACTCACGGGTCCATCATCCAAATGGTACATGGACGAAAAATCGGGGTCTCAAGTGACTTTTGAATCATTGGCCAAAGCATTCTTGGCCTTTTTTCAACTACCAGTTCATTATGACACTGGTCTAGAATTGCTCTCCAATTTCAAACAAACCTCATATACGCATATTGCCGACCACATTCACGAATTGATTCGGCAACGTAGTTTACTTAAAGAAGAAACCACCAAAGAACAATGTTTCGATTGGTTTCTAAAATCACTCGTCTCTATACTTGCCAAAGATGTGGAATCCACGTTCCCCCAATCCAAAGAGGAAGCCATCAGCAAGGCTCAATAGTTTGACCTCATTTATGCTCAGTCGAGCTACTTATACACAGTCATACTTGATGCATCGAGACTCGTACCATTTGGCCAAGTCAAACCTGGGATGTCTCACACGAGGGATGGGTTGATTGGTACTAGGACACACCACAACCCGTACATCCAACCACCACCTATGTATGACACACCCCAATATCCATCGATATATGGAGGGCCATCTTATTACCCTCCTCCCCCTTACCAAAAACCATATCATGTTGCTCCCCCTCCACCCATGAATGGTCCCTCGTCGACATCCATCATACACCCAAATTCTCAATCACGTTCAGGTTCCCCCTCTACCTTAGCATATAACATGGGCACTAGTGAAAGTGCTTCACCTTCCTATGTGCCCTACATATCATTTCCACAAAACAATCTGTATTTTCCATTTCTTTGTCCTCCACAACCGATTGCTCCTCCACATGGACAACCACACGCTGGTGTTAAATTTGTTCATCCCTCTACCATTCAACAATTTCATACTTTTGAATAGTTGAATACTGAAAATGCGACCCATCAGTCCACTAATGCCAAGAATAAAGGAAAAAAGTGAAACAATAATAACCTAGGACCAGGAGGAAATAACCCCCAATAAAACCAACCTGTTGGGGGCAACCAAAATTAGGATAACCAGAACCCCCAAGGGAATAATAAAAACAAACGCCAACAAAGGAACACAAAAAAAAACCTCTGAAAAAACTTCCCTTGCACTCTTTTTGGTGAGAATGGACATTACACTCACCATTGCCCCCAAATTTCTGACTTCAAATGGATGAAAGAATCCATGAATGCACCATGTCCTCCAACATCGCCTACCCCTCAACAGGCCCCACAATAGTATTTGCAACAACCACCCCTGGTCGTGTTGAAAAACCCTATTCAAAATCAAGGTGTGATGAATACCCATCAGGACATACATCCCGCCCCACCAAAAATAGGACATTATCAAAACTGTGGAAATCCAACGGATCGCAATATCCTCCTCACTAGTGAAGAAGAAATTACTCTGCAAACGCACGATCGTCAATACAACACACCCTCTGAATCTACTCCTACCACTTCAGAAGAAGCTCCATCTACAATCGGAAAACCCTTGATGATTCCACACCCTAACACTGAACCCCCCATTCGTATCCCTCACATTTCGTTATGACAGAATGCCAAAAAACCTCAGGCTAGGCCAACACACAATTACAGTCTGGTCGATGACTTGGCACAATCTCCTGCAACCATGTATGTATTGGAGGTCCTCCAAACCTATCCAAATCAATGAAAATCCTTACTTTGTGTCTTGGGGGTAGTTGAACCAACTGATACTATACTCATCACATTGATATAGATAGCGGAGAACCTCATCTCCCTGCTCTGGTAGATTTCTAGATACCAGTCAAGATTTAGAACATCGTGGTTCATCGGTCTATCATTGATGAAGGTGAATCCACATGCATCATGGTAAAAAATGTATGCCAAAACATTGTCTCTCCTAAGCTAGTACCATCCACCATCACTTTAATAGCTTATAATAATCCACCATCCTCCCCTGAAGGGATCTTTCAAAATGTCCCCATCAAACTTGAGGGAAAAACCCTCCTCATTGACATTGAGGTTATTGATGCTCCGCTCGATTAAAATATATTGTTTGGATGTAGCTACATGTACGCTATGAAGGTAGTGGCCTCTTCTGTGTTTCGAATGATGATGTTCCCCCACAACGGGAAAATCATCACCATCGACCAAGTTTCACATTATGAACCTAACCACTCTGCCAACATCGATAAAATCCTGCCTCTTTTCCACACTAGTTCCGATGCTTATTCAATCATTGATATGGGCCCCAATTTTCAAGGACCCATCCTTGTTTGGGACATACCATGGAGCACCACCTCTCATACACCTTTCAACACAAGTGTGTGTCATATATTCTAATGGAACTGACATCGGAGATGCCATTCCTCCTACTGAAGCCTCTCCCCACCTTGACGTCCCACTAGTTGAAGAAACTTTACCTCAGGGATTACCTAAGAACTCTACTACACCAATTATCCCCGATTTCCCCCTCCCCTAGGAGAAAATCCCAGTTTGGGAAAGAATTTCCCAAGCCATAACTCAAATCCCATTCTTCTACCCCCCACTGGGAGTACAAGCATTTCAGGTAGTCGTGACACTTAACCTTCCCAACATCGTGTTCGCCATCCCTGTATGGTATCTACACCCTCCCATGATGGTTCCTCAACCATCCCTCCCTCCTCAATCAGAGGGAATCCTAATGCATATTTCATTACTAACTCTGACCATTCCACTCTCACCCCCGATCGCCATCACCACTTCTATAGTTGGGGGCAGATAGAAGAAGAAAGAGCCCACTGCTCCACTTTCTCCCTGAGTTCAACCTCCTTGCATACTCTGCGATGGAGAGGTACACCCCAATAATAGATGTCCCTCTCTTCCTGAATTATGCAATCTGATTCAACCCCCTCGAGCAACCACATCGCTCACCGCTTCACCAAGCATACCTAGTACTTCCACAATGTCGCCCACTATGGGAAATAAAGGGTTGTGAACCAAATTCGCTTGTTCCATCTGTTCAGAGTATGGCCACTACAATCATAATTTCCCCGGTCCACCTTATTTTCACAAGACACTAACGATAGTGCCAAACCTTTTAGCAAGAGCCCTCTTCACCACCACTTTCGGGTACCCACATCACTGAAATTCATCAGGTCTCTACCTCAGTCCTTGCATAGATGATATGCCCTTGCTCTCTTTGTATCTCACTTGCTAATTTTACATACCAACATCCTTTGATCATTGAATATAGGCATCATCAATTAACCCTTATTCAAAATCATTCAACCACCTCACCTCATGTGATGCAAGTGACTCCCCCTATCCCTTCTCCAGATATTATTCACATCACCTCCCTTCAACCTGAGTGACTTCCCACCTTTCCATGGTTCATGGATAGATTGTCTGAGGATATTCCCCCAAGTTCTCCCAATTCTCTGGTTCATTTCCCCCAAGAAATATTTACCCCTACCATAGTTTACCACCCAAAGTGTCTGGACATTTGGTTTATGTCAAGCGATCCATCGCAAAATGGTTGCGATATCCCCTCTACATCTTCGCCACTTGAGGATAATATCACTGTGAAATTCACCCATGTCACCTCCATGGATCCCATGTATTCTCACATTTTTCATTGCGATGAAGATATCCTAGAGGAACTCAATACCCCTAATTTCCCATGGAATGTGCTCCATCATAGAGAAATTTTTCTCTCACAGGAATCCTTTGACCCTTCTAGCCAAGCCTCCATGTTTGCAATCAAAACCAAGGATTTTATTTTGTCAGGGCATATAGAATGGTTCAATAACCCTATCCTTGCCCCCAATGATTTTGAAGAAGGAAACATGGCCAATATCTCCCCCACTGTCAAAATCGACATTTCCATCAAAATAGGAATCATAAAGGAAATCACCATTGGCGTCGCATGCTCCCCTGAGGAACTCATAGCTTACAAAGCTATTTTTCAGGAATACCAGGATATTTTTTCCTGGTCATATATGGAGATGACCGACCTCGATCCTTCTATAGTCAAACATCGCATCGACACATGGCCATATGTCTCCCTAGTCCATCAGAAGCAATGCCCACTTCACCCATCCAAAGTTGCGGCTATCAAAACTGAAATTGACAAGTTGCGCGCTGTAGGGTTCATGCACCCCATCGCATATACCTCATGGGTTTCCAATCCCGTCCCCGTTAACAAAAAATAAGGAACTATTCACATCTGCACCGAATTTCTCGATATCAACCTTTCTTGTCCCAAAGACAACTTCCCAACCCCTTTCATCGACCAAATTATTGATGATTGTGCTAACCACGAGGCCTTATCCTCATGGATGGGTTCTTTGACTACAATAAAATCCAAATCCATCCAACATATCAGTATAAAACTGCTTTTACTACCCCATGCCGTACGTTTTCTTATTGTGTCATGCCTTTTGGACTAAAAAACGCAGGTGCCAACTATCACAGTGGACCCCCTCAAGGTCCAAGCTATCATAGAAATTCTACCACCTAGGAATTTGTGCCAACTGTAGAGCCTACAAAGAAAAGACAACTTTTTATGATGCTTTACACCACTCGCGTGCATGGTTTCCTTCACTTACAATGCCATGATATCCCATGTCGATGCGATGAACATGCTCAAACCACTTTTGATGATTTAAAAGAGACATTATCCAATGCCCCTTTGGTTAGTGCTCTAGACTATGATCACGATTACATCCTCTACTTATTAGCCTCAATCATCTCAGTAGCAAGAGTCCTCATCCAACTAAGGGATGATGGACGCGAGAATGTTATTTACTACATCAGTAAAAATATTCAGGACCACCCTTGAAATACAATCATGATGAGAAACTAGCCCTCGTATTTTTCCTCACAGTCTAGAAACTGCGTTATTATATCCTTCTTCGCACTACCAAAGTCGTGGCAGATTCTAACCCCATGCAGTACTTGCTTAGTCGACGACATATTAATGGAAAATTTTCCCATTGGATCGTCATCCTTCAAGAATACGACCTATATTTCTCAACTCCCAAAATAAAGAAAGCACCTGTTCTCATTGAACTCATCACAACATTTCCCTCAAA
>JASDQU010372300.1:4099-15669 GCA_032191745.1 Picea mariana
AACAAGTGCGAGGGAAATCACCATTGATGTCAATGACTCCCAAGGTATCGAAGTACAATCCGAACAAATGCGAATGAATGAGCTGAAGTCAAGCACTCGACGAAATCTCTCGATCAGGGACCAATGATGTGAAACCCCTGTCGAAAGCAAAGAGACCTGCCATTAAGGCATGCAGCTTCCAAGGTACTAAGTGATTTCTAAGTCTTATTCCCGGATAATGAGTTGGAGTCGACGGGACAAGACTCGTCACAGGAGGGACTTGATGTATCGCCCATCAATGACACAAAATAAGTAATAGATTTTGAGGGTGGAACAAAGTGTGAATACGGGTTGAAACGGACATAGGGAAGACCATCATAGTAAGAATGGACAATTGCAGATGGCTGACTCAATAGTGGGCTCGTGTGAACTTCTCTTGAACATATGAACGACACGACCAAGGACTTGGTAGCACTGACTCAAAGACGACCCAAGACATGACCTTGTAGCAAGTCGAACGAGAGACAAATGGATTTTCCAACCAGGATTCAAATGACAAATAGGGGGTGTCATGTTCAAGAGCGTCGCTTACTGCCATTAATATGAATATGAAAACACATCCCTTTCCCAAAATTTCCCCCACCATTTCTGGCGAGTACCTCTTTATTTGTACACAAGCTTGAGGAGGATAACATATGCTTGTCGATGTAAGCTCATCCTTCAAATGAGTCCCTCGGAGTATATTTAACGAACCCTAGGAAGGAGTGGTTCGGTCCCATTGCGGGTCTTTCGATGTTTGTTTAACGAGTCCAAGGATAGAAAACTCGGGGGTTTTTCATGTTTTGAGAGTCTGAAAAACACTTAAAGAGAACTCTCCCAGTTCCTTTTTCGTAAAAGAGTTCAACGAGACCGAAAAAGTGATAAACTATCGCTTGTCGAACGTTTTCTTCAAATACTTTAACGAGCGTGAAAAGAAAAAGATCGCTTGACAATCTTTTTGTTTTTATGGAGTGTGAAAAGAGCTTAAAGGATACTCCCTTATGTTCATCGTTTTCGTGTTACCATGACGAGTACGAAAAGATGAGAAAAAGTATACTCGGTTACGTTCTCATTTATTTTCGAGCGCGAGAACGAACAAAGACTGAGCTTGAGGTTTTTCCTACAAAAAACCCTAAAAAAGTAGTCGTACATGCGACAAAAAGAAAAAAACACCCATACCCCCTCATTCAGACTTCGAAATTGCTATATCTGCAAAAAAACATACTTACAAGGCTATTAGGGCATTAGGTTTTATAAGCAAAGCAATAAAAATAATATAAAAAATCAATAAAAATAGTAAAAAGAGAATAAATATGGGTAAAAAGGGCTTTTTACCATTTCATTGTGATTTTGCCAAAAACTTGTCCACCATACCTCATTTTCCCCCAAATTTCTTTGCTCGATTGCGGGAGGCACAAGCAATCATTTGGCAAACCGTTTCAGCCAACGAGGTAAGCTCTTGATCTTTCAACTTTTCCAGGGTTTATTTTTAGTTTTTATTGGCAATTTTTAGGGTTTTAGGTCCATTTTAGGGTTACACCATGCACTCAAGCATTCTCGCAGGTGGGCCTTGCGGGACCTGCGAGAATCTAGGATTCTTGCAGGTGGCCTTCAGGGCACCTACGAGAATCTCACACTGTGCAAAAGGGCCACCTACGGGGGCCGAAAAATGGATTTCAAAGTTTGGTTTTGCTCAATAAAAAATATGCAAGAGTTTAAAACAAGTTGCTGACTCCCCTCTCATGGCTCTTTTGCAGGTGTTTGACCATCACAATGTTGGAATGGCGAGAAAGAGAACATGAGGAGGATGATGCTATTGCCGGGAATGACCCGGGTACAGTCACTGCCCTCCGGGACTATGGGCTATTGAAAGTTTTTAGGATTCCGGGCATGAGAGCCCAACTTAGGTTGTTGGAATAACTGGTCCATATGTGGGACGTGGACCAACAGTTATTTCACGTGGGAGTCCATATGCTGACCCTAGATATCGAGGATATCTATTTTCTAACGGGGTTGTCACGGCATGGATACCACGCTAGTTTGACCAGAGGTAGAGGCGGCGGACTCCCTATGAGTGAGTATTGTCGCCAGTATTGTGTTCCCGAGGCAGAGAGAAGCAAGGGTAAGGTTGCCATTTGGGGGGTCCAAGATTTGACCCTACGGACCATTTTGTTTACTATTGCACGCATGGTCGGGAGCGCGGCTCCGCACATGGCTCTCCAGAGCTATTTCCAATACGTCATAGAGTGCACAGAGCCTCGGGTCTTCAATTGGTCGGATGCAGTTCTCTGCAGTATGAAGAGGCAATTGACGAAGTGCAGAAAGGGTGACTTGAAGCAGTTTGGGTACGGATCACTTTTGGTGTCATTATTCCTCGAGAGGGTCCCACTGCTGCGATTATAGGTTGATTGGGGTTTACCAGCCCCACGAGATCCGAGGATGCTGAGGTGGTGCAACCTCATGGCTCGACACGTAGCAAGGTCCATAATCAAGTATAATGATTCATTTTTTGACTGGTTGAGGCCCCAGATGCTGATGATTGACGACTACGCATATGCTAGTTTGGATTTCTGAGGGGATCCAGATTTGGCCCTACCTGAGGATGCTCAGTGGGGTGACTTAGGTAAGAAGTACACATTTTGTTCTTTTTAAATGTTTTTGCAAATTTTATCATATGAAATGTTTTTATGTTTATCCAAGAACTAATCAAAAAATCTCTTTTTGATGACACAGATGTGGGGCCATATCGACCTCCAGGAACCTCTCCTATTCAATGGCAAGGAGAAGTGGCTCTAGTAGCGAGATGGGATGCCGAAGACTACGAGGCAGTGGAGCGGAACTTGGAGGGGTTGACCAAGGACGTCCCAGATATTGCTATTGAGGAAATTCTAAGACGTTACAAGCGCCATACTGTGGGCGTGTCCGAGTCTATCAGTCGACTGCTTTGTAGGGTGGCCTGAGCAGTTGTGTGTTATCGTGAGCGTCATCCGTGATGGTACTTTGTAGAATCTATAGGCTTCGTATTTTGAGATTTTGATCCTTGGATGGAAACTTTTTGTAAAAACTTTTGATCGTTATATACATATATACGGCTTGTACCAGCTTATTTTGTGTTGTGTTATACACGTGATGTGTGATTGGTTTATAAATTCCCCAAATGTCTGTCTAACACATAGTTAGCTACTACATCAGTCAATGTATTTAGACATCTAGGAATGTGCTAATATTCGATATAATCAAAATAACGTTCCAAGAGGCGAATTCATAAATATACCCGTAATAAAGTAGGACTTCAGATAGCATAGACGTTACTTAATTGTAGTACTACTAGCTGCGAATCGAGTCGTATAACCAGGTGGCAGATATCAAGCAAAATAACATCAATCAACAATTCGATGACGACACTATATTCCGCAATATTATTGGTCGCACGACTAAGGCACACACCTCGCAGACTGATAAGTTCGTTTGTAGGTGCGTAAATTGCCCATGCAGCAGAAGCCAGGTTCTGAGTACTACGACTAACGCCATCGGTGAAGCCAATGTGGGGTAGCGAAGACTCTGACATCTGGAAACCAAGCACAACACAAGATAAGCAGTCGAGGGCAGAGACCAAATAACGAAAAAGCATACTAAAGTAACAAAAAATATGATACAATAAAATACAAGCACTCATGCACAGGTGGTCTTAAGCATAGTACTTCTTTAAGTACAACCCATTTCTGGGTTCACTTAAAGGGATACCATCGTAGTCCACTAACTCGTAAGCTCCTTTCTCCAAAACTCGTTTGACGATATAAGGACCTCGCCACATAGCTTCAAATTTTCCGGCTCCTAGCATATCCTGATCTTGTTCGTAAAGGAGAACCAGATCACCTTCGGAGAAAACGCGTGGCTTGACATGCTTGTCGTATTGGGCTTTGACATGTTTCTTCTGGGTTTCTATTACTAGGGTGGCATCGCAACGGGTTTCATCTAATTGCATGAGATACAACATATGTTCTTCTTCGACATAAGTGTTTGGGAGAAGTTTGACGACTAGTTTTAAGGAGGGTATCTCACATTTAATCGGCAAGATGGCTTCTAGACCATAGACTAACTGGAATGGTGTAAACCCAGTAGCAGACTTAACGGATGTCCGGTAAGCCCACAATGTTGAAAACAACATTGTGTGCCAACTCGTTTTGTGAATCCCTATCATTCGTCGAAGCATGGTAATGAGGACTTTGTTTATTGCTTCAACTTGGTCGTTGGCTTGTGGGTAATAGGGTGTTGAGTTTTCATGGCGAAGACCCAAATTTTCAGTGAGTTCGAACATCATTAAGTTTCTAAAGTGGCTACCGTGGTCAGTAACGATAGCTTGAGGAACACCAAACCGAGCAATGATGTGATTGAATATAAATAATGCTGCAGTCCTTCCAGTATTGTCGAATGTTGGCATCGCCTCGGCCCATTTCGTAAAATAATCTACGGCTACAATAATGTAACCATGCCCCCTGGCTGAGTGAGGGTGACATGTCATGAAATCGATACCCCATTTCGCAAAAGGAACAACGAAGAACACAGGGCGTGATCGTATTTTATTGTTGTAGGTTTGACAAGCGTGGCATTTTTTGACGACAATTATACAATCGTTCAATAAAGAAGGCCAAACATACCCAGCTCGTAAGATCTTCTGGGCAGTAGCATACCCAGACATGTGACCACCACAGGCTCCAGAATGGTAGTCATTTAGGGCTTTCTCGGCTTCGTCAAACGTGAGGCAGTGTTGAAAAACAGAGTCAATCCCACGACGGTAAAGAGTATCACTGAGGATAATATACTGACGGGCTTGGTAGCGTATTTGACGGTGGTCAGTGCTAGACAAATTGGGCCAGAAAGTCTGGGTTTGGAGATATAGAATGATATCTCTGTACCAACAGTCATCGGAACTAATCAAGAAAAGGGATTCATCGGGTAATGAATCGACTGCTACATTTTCCGTCTCAGAGCAGGGAAGGTCGCATATCAACTTGGGAAACACCAAGGATTTCTTGGACTTAGCACATTCGAATTCTAAGTCAAACTCCTGGAGTATTACGATCCATTTGGAGTATTTTCCCCCTAGCAATTGGCATGTAAGAATGTGCTGCATAGGGTTGCAGTTAGAAATTACCGTAGTCTTGCGAGAAAGGATATAGTGCCGGAAACGTTGAACTGCTTGGACAGCTACCAATGCCAGTTTTTCAACATGTAAATACTTGGTTTCGGTAGTCGTGAGACTCCGACTCAAGTAATAAATGACATGTTCGTCATGAGAGTCATCCTCCTGGACGAGAACCATAACGATGGTATAGTTCAAGGCTGCAAGGTAAAGGAAATAATCCTGAATGTAATTAGGTGGGAAGAGTAAAGGGGTACGTGTCAAAGACAGTTTCAAAGCTTCGAAAGCTTTGTTGGTAGTGGTATCCCATACGAACTCAGAACCTTTCTTGAGCAGTCACGTAAATCCAAGAGTTAGCTCAGCATAGTTTGGGATGAAAGGACGGAGAAAGTTTTCCTTCCCTTGCAAACTTTGTAACTGGCGAAGTGAGGAAGGACGAGGGAGATTGAGAATCACCTCGACCTTCAAAGGATCTACCCTGATCCCTTGACGTGAAACAATAAAGCCCATAAGTGGGCCGGATTCTATGCAAAAAACACATTTGTGTGGATTCAAGCGTATATGGTAAAACCGAGATCGAAGGAAAATGGCGCGGAGGTGTGTTGGATGATCTATGCGGCGCATGGAATGAGCAGGTAAATCATCGAGATATGGCTGCACGATGTGCTTTATATCGTGAAAGGCGTAAGACATACCACGTTGAAAAGTTGCGCTGGCATTCTTTAAACCGAATGGAAGTTTCCGGTAGGCGAAGGTGCCCCAAAGGACAAACAAAAGCGGGCTTGTGTTGGTCCGCAGGTACAATATTGATTTGATTATATCCGGAGAAACCATCCATCAGAGAGAAGATTTCACTTCCGACACAATCGTCGACGATCTGGTCAATGAAGGGGGTAGGAAAGTTGTCTTTAGGACAAGCTTTGTTAATGTCCCTATAATCAACGCACACGCGAATTGTGCCTTGTTTCTTGTCGATCGGAACAAGATTGGAAACCCAGTCAGTTAGAGCCATAGGGTAAATAAAGCCAGCTTTGAGAAGTTTCTCAACTTCAAGCTTGATAGCGGCTGCTTTACGTGGGTGGATCGGACTAAGTCGTTGCCGGACGGGTTTGGCATCCGGGTATGTCTGAATCTCATGTACCACAATGTTAGGGTCAATACCCAACATTTCTTCATAGCTCCATGCAAAGACGTCACAAAATTCTTGGAAACGAGACTTGTAAGTGACAACTTCGTCATGGGAACACGAAACTTTGATATGCACATTTTCGACAACTCCAGGTTTTATGGATATGTCGAGGGGGATGGTGGGTGAGATATTACTTAAGTTCCCTTTGTAGAACATATCGTGTGTAGATTCGGGAACGATAAAAATGATGACAATGGTTGATGGGGTCAAGATCCGTTGGTAACCCTCGATGGTGTGTTGTTCCAGGAAGAAGATGGAACGATGATGTCCATCTTCCCAAGGGGTATCTTCCACGGACATAACAAACATAATCATCTCGTCCATGGGAAAAATGACGCGGAATGGATCTGGAGATAAATCACCAAGAGAGGGGGTAGAATGGGTTGTCGATTGAATGGATTGATAAGCGGATTCGACCAGACTCAAAGGCATTTTGTCGCCATAACGAAGATGATCGTCGGGGTTGGGTACCATCCACGGGTCGTAAGACGCAGGGATTCCGTGAACAGAGGTAGAGATCATGTTGATCGAGGCGACAAACGGATGTGGAACATTGGGTGGTGGAATGGGGAAAGTACCCATTAAAGAGGAATCTTTAAGAAGACCCACACCTACATTTTCATATCCAGGGGGGGTTTTGCAATGAAAGGTATGTTGTCAGTCTATGCATCAGAGTGAAAGAAGGCCAATTGGTCTACGGTAACGACTTTTCCTTTATGCGGGAAACACATGACACAGAAAAGAGTGGACACAACTGCACGCATGGAATCGATCCAACTACGACCAAGTAGAAGGTTGTAATCGAGAAGAGCGTCAAAGACCTCTACTTTAATGTTGACCGTTTTGCCTTCTAACGTAATAGGCAATGAAGGGAGGACACCGTAAGGCTTAAAACCAGAGCCATTGAAGGCTTTGAGCATGTTGTGGGATTTAGTCAAAGGAGGAGAGCCGATGGCATTCCAGCAGGTAATAGACATGACACATGTCGAGCCACCCTCATCAATAACTGTTCTACAAATGTTCTTGTTGGAGACAATAACTTGTATTTGGAATGCGAGTTGAGGGGGTAACCTTGGAATGTGATCTTCCAAGTCAAAAATTATTAAATTTGTATCCGTAGGGTCGATTCCACCAATAGCTTTCAACAGTGCCTTCCGTTGTATAGGACAACTCTGAAGGACTTCGAGGGATGACATTGCGTTAGGGAGTAAGTCGTAAAGAGTACTCGTTTGTGAGTAAACGAGGTCTAGGTATTGGGCATGACTGATTGCCTGTTCTTCTGTGACAACTCCACCCATGGCGATGTCACGAGCGATGTCGTTCACGAATGATTTCGTGAACCACTCTGCCAACAACTAATCGGGAAGTTCGAGTTTGATGAGACATCGTCTCCGTCGCCACTCATGAATGTGATCAGAGATATGAGTGGCTTTGGTTTGTTTGAAAGTACTCAAAATCTCGGTTCCCATTTTGTAGCGGATCGGTAACTAGTAGTGGGTGAGGAAGTCCATAGCGAGGGTGTTGAAGTCGGTGAAGAAGCCTCGTGGCAATTCTATATACCACTTCGTGGCGAAACCTGTGTGGGTTCACTGAAAAAGGGGTAAACAAATAGAGTCATCCATCAAGGAGTTGGATGAGCACCAAAGGTGAAAAGTCATTACATGATTGTTCGGGTCCTCTCCCGGTTTACCATCGAATTTAGGGATGTCAGATGGTAGTTTGGCCGGTATGGCGGGCCATTGAGGAGAGTGACGAATCAGATCATTTAAAATCCTCGACAAATCAGGGAGGTCCAGGGTGGCTAAGAAGGGTAACTGTCTATTCACATGTGGGTACTAGTGACTTTGGGGAGAGAGTCCCATCTGTAGACCAGTGGGACCATAGCAGTTTGCATATAATGCGAAGATCCGGGCAGATTCAGTGGTTGGTGTGGAGGCAAGTAATTCATAGGGTTGTGCCCTTGAACATGGGTGTGGGGTTGAGCGTTCGAGCCCCAAATAGGATTAGACGTGCCTGGATATGGTTGGCTTGTACTAGAGGTATGACATAGCTAGCTTGAGGTTGTTTCCGCCCAGTTGAGTGAGGATTATGTTGTATAAGATAATTCCAATACTGGGCCAAGGATGGAGGTATGTTTTGTCCATAGGGTAGGTTCGATGGGGGTTTCCCTCCAATTGGGGGTTGCATCCCAGTTGGGATTTGTCCTGCAAATGGGGGTTAGGTTTGGCCTCCTTGGTGAAATTGTCCACCTACAGGAATATGGTAATTAGGTGTGAAAGACGAGATGGTTCCACTAGGGTCGGTGCCTCCGATAGAAGATGGAAGAGGTCCTCTGAAAGGGGGTCGAGGAAGTGTCAGAATAACACCGGGAATGAGATGGTGCCCAGAAGAAGTGGAAACGACAGGAGTCCCGTATGAGATTTGTGTAGGAGCGGGAATAGAAGCATTCAATGCATGATATCCGGGCGGAAGGGTTGGGGTGAATCTGGGTGAAAGCGGTGTGCCAATGGGGGCTTGGTTAGCCGCTGTAATCCCGGTGTGAGGACTCGTAGTATATGGGACCAATGTGTAATGGACCGTTTGTAGAGGGATAGTCAAGATGTGGTTAGCTGGCGGAGTGTCTGTACCAGGGAAATAATAGGCAGTAGTAAAAGGTACTACATCTGGATCAGATGTTTCGGGCAGCTCAGGTGCAACAGTGATATCAACGCCTGCTCCTGAGCCAAAGAGATCCCATCTAAAAATGCCAGTAGTCCAAAAAGGATCTTGACCCTCAGGTCCTATTAAAGGTCCGGTTGGCGATCCAGAAGACTGAACAACTATATCTCCGGAAGAATTCATTCACACAATACGTCTCCCGGAGTCGGGAGGAAGTCGAAAGTCCTCTCGAGAATTGGTAATTCAGAACCATTCTAAGGAGTTAGTTCTTTCCACTGGTGGAGTGGCAACGTCTTGAACTTCACTCTATTGAGGAGAGCCCTCCGGTGAGTTGGTAGGCAAGGGTTGAGAACCTTCCAGATCTTCTGGGGGTAGGCCTTGCATTCTACGTGAACGACGTGGAGGGTCAATTGTGATCGAGTTAGAATTTTCTGAAAGAAATTCTATGGCCAACTTGGGTAGACAAACAACATGCGCTAGTAAAATCTAGGAAGCAAAACCATTCAAAGAAGACCTTCCAATTCCGAAGTCACTAGTTGGTGATGAAATCCAATGTTGCGACGACGAGACAAGAAGGGGTTGGGCTAGGGTGGAAAAGTTACGTTGACAACTTGCTTAACGGACTTACACCCTGGTGCAAGCTCCCACACACAATCATGGGTATACCCTCCAAGGAGCCCGNTTCCACTCATCATTGTGGGTATACCTTCAAGTGACCCCCGTAATACGTGCAATCTCTACACCGATATCAACAAAGTAGGGTGAGTAACTCTGTCGATCTCAATGCGACCTCATGTTTGACCCTTGTGTCAGAAGGGCTTCCTAGGACAAAATGTTGCAAATGGAATTTGACACTCCTTATCACAAGATACTATTGTGTGTTTCGTGCTTTGGAGAGTGTGTCTCACTGCCTATTCCAAAGCTCTAGCCTAGCTAATGTTGGTGTAAAAGAGCCCTAGAAAAGGTTACTAGTTGAATTTTAAAATTGCGCAATATTATTAAAGGTTGTTGTTACCCAAAAGGAGATGGAAATGAAACTGATGTTGTGTTAGACTCTGACCCAACAATGCATAAATAGGAATGAATGATGCAAATTTTTGTTCGATGAATCCTATTTACAAGAGAGAAAGAGGAGTTTTATGGAACAATGTGAACTACGATGTATGATCTTCCCTGAAATGTAATATCAAACAACCACGAACAATGCAAATTCCCTATTCGTTTTCTTTGAATACTTGAATGCCAATATTTCAAATAAAAAGTTGCTTAAAAAAAAGAAAATGTCTTTAATTCTTATTAGAAACCAAGCAACAGGTATGGAACTAAGGAAAAGTAAGCAACCGACGAAAAAGAAATACACAACAAACACCTAAATCGATCTTTCAATGAAGACAAAAATAACAAACTGACAAGACCAGTCTCTTCAAATGCACATGGGAAACAATTTTCAAAGTAATAATCAATTGAAAAGGATAATTAATCTCAACTTTTAATCCAATCGAAGGCTCCCGACCAAACAAGCACTCAGATTTCTAAACCGGAGATTATACCCTTGTTATGAAAAGGTCAAGAGGTAAAAATTGAGAAAAAATGATCAAGAAGAGCTTTCGATTTCCGAAAACTAATCATTCGCAAGATTTGAAGTCAAGAAACATTCAATCACTGGCCAGAAAAGTTCTTCCTACACACACAAACAAATCTGGGCATCTGAGGACACAAAAGACTTAATCCAAAATTTTTACAAGTGAGTTCGTAGGCTGGCAGTGGAGTACAGTGCGAGAATTAAGGATTCTCGCAGGCTAGATAGAGGTAGAGTAAGAGAAGTTCGCACTGAACTGAACAATAGGGTGCGAACCTCAGTTATTCTCGCATGCTACAGAAAGGTGCAGTGCGAGAAGGTCTGTAATCAAGCAAAGTTTGGAAAAATGACAGAACTTTTGAGGGAACTTCTAGATCTAGGGAGTCTACAAGGGTATCCTCAAGACTCAGAGATTGTTGGGAATGAAAAATGGTAGGTTAAGAGCAAATGGCCAAGAAAAAACCACCAAAAATGGGTTGTATCCCCAGTGGAGTTGCCAATTTTGTTATCGGATAAATCGGTAGGTGAGAACACTAACAGATCTCCCTAGATCCACCTGAATCTAGAACAAAAGAGGACATGACACGACTCTTTCCCTAAGTTGCAATCATTGAATCTACTACTAAGAAGGAATGAGTGACATACCTTTATATCGCTTCCTTAGGTCTCTAATGTTTCTGCTTCGCTCCGATGCTCTTGTGAAATCAGGTCCAAGACAACACAAACCAACCAAAGTGAAGATGGGAAAGTATATTCAATGTCAACCTATGCATATGATCAAGGAGTTATGCAATAAAATAAGAGTGATTTTATGGGAAAGGGACATGTCGCTGTATTACATTAAATGAAAGTAGAAGATACAACCGGATCGTCTTAATGTCGCAAGCTTCCTTTCAGTGACCCTTGGTTCCAACACACACACTTGCTCTATTTGCATGAAGAAGGTCCAATACAACTTGATAGACCAGATAGAGTCTTCAAGA
>JASDQU010372300.1:25711-36391 GCA_032191745.1 Picea mariana
GACAGAGAAGTTCGTCTTCTTTTTGATTCGTGCTCACAGTAAGCAGAAGGTCTCCACCACATATGTGACCTCTACACAGAGCCTCTCTTTGCAGTAGAAGCAAGTGGATGGAATCAAGGAAGAGTACAAAGACATCTTCTCCTCACCCACCGGGGTACTGACACACTACAAAGTTAAGCATCCAATTGATCTAACCCTCGGTGCACCTCTTTCTAATGGACCAGTTTATCATCGCTTGTTGACGAAAAATGATGAAATCAAGCGTCAGATCTAAGATCTGCTTCAAAAGGGGCACATCAGACCAAACTGATCCCCTTGCGGAACCCTAATTCTACTGGTGCAGAAGAAAGATAGGACTTGGTGGCTCTGCATTGATTACAAGGGATTAAACAAAATCACAGTCACGATCCGGTACCCAATTCCTCGAATTGATGACCTTCTTGACCAACTCAAGGGGGTCAAGTTCTTTAGCAAGATTGACCTAAAGTCTGGCTACCACCAGGTTCCCATCGGACCGACTTATGTATGAAAGACAACTTTCAAATCTAAAGAAGGTCTCTTCAAATGGTTGGTCATGCCCTTTAGTTTAACAAATGCACCAACAACTTTCATGAGGTTGATGGATGATGTATTGAGAACCTTCACTAACTCTTTTGAGGTGGTATATCTGGATGACATCCTCATCTTCAACAAATCTTGGGAGGAGCACATGCAACATATTCAACAAGTTTTGAGCACTTTGCAGCAAGACAAGCTATATTCCAACTTGGAAAAATGCTCCTTTGACATGAACTGGGTCCAATAATTGGGCTACATTGTTGATGAACATGGGGTGCATGTAGATCCAGCTAAGATCCAAGTCATTCGTGAATGGCCAGGCTCGACCACACTAACTGAGCTTCATAGCTTCTTGGGACTTTCCAACTTCTACCGACGGTTCGTTTTGGGATTCTCCCATATTGCATGGGTCCTCAACCAAGTGACCAAGGGCAGTGGCAAGGAAAAGTTCACGTGGGGCAAGGAACAACAACGAGCATTTTATGATCTAAAGCATTGCTTGTGCTCAGCTCCAGTACTCTCCTTACCCGATCTGCAACAACCGTTTGAGATTGAGACTGATGCATCTGACTATGCTGTAGGTGCTGTTCTCACTCAACACAGTCATCTGATAGCATACCATAGTGAGACACTCTCAAATAATTTCCGAAAATACCCCACCTATGACAAGGAAATGTATTCCATTGTACGAGCCTATCATCAATCGAAACATTACATTATGGGAAAGGAGACAATCATCCACACTGATCACAAGCCTCTGCAGTTCATACAGACACATGGGAAGTTGTAGAACGACCGCCATCAGAAGTGGTCCATGTACATGCAACAGTTCCATCTCAACATCAAGTGTAATACAGGGAGCACAAATCGTGTCTATGACTGCCTCAGTCGACCTCCCGTGGCTGCACTCACCACCCTACTCTATTCCTGTGGGCTTGAGGCATTTGAATGGCCCCAACTTTATCAACAATATCCTGACTTCACCACCACCTATCAGCTCTTGGGAATAGATGCAAACGCCACCAATTTTCACATTCAGGATGGACTGTTATGCCATCTGGGCCACCTCTGTGTTCCTGCAAGTGAGCGGGCAAAGCTAATTTGGGAGGCTCACTACAGTCGGATGGCAGGACATTTTGGTGTGGAGAAAATGGTGGTCGTTCTATAGAAACATTTTTATTGGCCAAAACTTTGACAGGACGTCAGCAATTATATTAGATCTTGTAGTGCCTATGACATTGCCAAGCCAACCATCAAGAAACAAGGCTTATACACCCCTCTTCCTACTCTTGAGAGGCCTTGGGAATCCATCTCAATGGATTACATGTCTGGCCTTCCATTCACCAAGTAAGGCAAGGATTGCATCTTTGTGGTAGTTGATCGGTTTTCAAAGATGGTCATTCTCACAACCTACAAGAAGAGCATCACAACGATAGATACCGCCAAGATCTTCTTCGAACGAGTGTGGGTCCATTTTGGGATACCACATACCATCATCTCCGATCGGGACAACATGTTCCTCAACACATTCTGGTCGAGTCTTTGGTTACTGTTGGACACCAAGCTCACTAAATCCACTGCCTTCCACCCTCAAACCGATGGCCAGATAGAGGTCATCAATCACATGATTGTGCACATCCCTCTCATGTATAACTCTAAGCATACGCGTACATGGGATGAGAGTCTTTCCTATGTTAAGCACAGCTACAACAGGGCTCTCCATAGCTCCAACAACCATAGGCCATTTCAAGTGGGGCTGGGATTCCAACCCTTGGGTTCCATTGATCTTCCCATGTTCAGTCTGAGGATGAAAAAGCCACCTGATTCATTGAGCAGATTCAACACATCCGCCAACATGTCCATGAGATTTTGCAAAAAGCCAGTGCTAAGTACAAGCAACGCCAAGATCAACACCAGGTACCTGACAAGTTTCAGGTGGGAGACAAGTTCTGGTTACATTTGTAGAAAGAACGCCTTACAGGGCCCCATCATAAGCTTTGTTCACTTCGCTATGAGACTTACACTATCACCAAGGCTGTGGGAGACAACTCTTTTGAGATCAAGACTCCCCCCTTCCTTGGCTTGCACCCAGTGTTCAATGTGGACCTCCTCCGACCATATTTTCCACCATTATTGGACACCTCAGAAATCACAGAATAGTTGACACCAACATAGGTCAAGGGTACTCGCCAGCAGAGGATCCAACTTTATCGGGTTGTCAAGGCAGGGCAACTCTTGCACCAAGGCAAATGGCTCACCTAGGGCCAAATTCAACAAAAATTTCCTCACCTGATGGGGGAACTCAACGCAATGGGGACCACTGCTTCCTAAGGGGGGCGGACTGATCCAGGTGGATATTGGTGGCCACGCACCTATTCCAACTAGCTCCTTTTGACAATTTTAGTTCAACACGTTCTTCTCTAATTCTTTGTAATTATGGGTTCTACACTTTTGAGGCTGTCTAAATTCCTACATAGGTGCTAGGTGGATATTGGTGGCTGCCTAATACAATTGGATTTTTTTTGAAGTTTTCACGTCAATACATCTTTTTGTACCTCCAGGGTCATTTTGGGGCCCTAAACAGTGTTTTTTTGGCTTGTCATAGTCAAACTATAGATAGAGTCAAAGTTTGATGGCATAATGTGTAGTTCTCGAAAAGACCTTTCCAACGAGCTATCACACACCTAAAACGGAGGTCATATGCAAAAGTTACAACCCCGGGAAGTTGAGGTACCAACTTACCCATTGGGACCCACATAACTTTTGGCGTTTCATCTCATAGGGTTAGGTTTTTGGATGTCTAGGGTTTTGGCATTCATGAGTAATGTTAAAAATTCCTCTGGAGCCTTATTGTAATCATTCTGCTCAGACTGATGCGCGTAGCAGCCACATCTATTCTCAGAGATAGCTACCACCATTCGAGCAAGTTGTTTTCAGTTTTGCAGTTTTACAATTTTACAGTTTCAGCCTATTTTATTTATTCAATAGAAGTTATTTTTCATTGGATATCTATTGTTGTTCTCTGTATCTTTGTGTTATTGTATTCAGTCTGTTATTTATTTCGTTCCACTCATAAATCCAAATCAGGGGAATCTTACCCGATTTTACTTCCCATATACACAATGTTCACATAATTCGAAATCCAGAGAGCATTTAAACATACCTTCAACCATACCTTTACCGTGTAGTAGTCGAAGACCCTTCTCTCCAATATGCCCCAATCTTTGATGCCACAAGATAACCTTTTCTCCAGAGGCTGTAGGAGTTTTTTCTTCTTTTGCTCCAATATCAGAAACAATGGAACTATTACACCCATCACTAATAGTGCTTCCTTTCAGCTTATATAGAGTCCCAATTCGAACTCCCTTCAACAACACCATTGCTCCTCGAACCATCTTGCGGGTTTCTTTTTCAAATACCGTTTTTACTCCTACATCATCTATTTTGCTTACATAAATCAAATTTCTGTCCAATCTCGGGATGTGCAGAACACTAAGCAGTGTTCTAATCCTTCCATCTATGAGCCTCAACTTGACTCTTCCTTGTCTTATAATTTTGGTTGTAGAGTCATCACCTAAGAAAACATTACCTCCATCATACCTTTCATATTCACAGAACCACTCCTTGTGGGGAGTCATATGAAAGGATGCACCGGAGTCAACCAACCATGCCTCGTGATCTGCATGTGTGCTTGAAGAAGACAAGTACACATCCCCTCCTTATTCCTTGGAGGTTTTTTCTTCTTTAGAGGGAGCACCTTCAGATCCCTTCACTCTCTCAATGTTTTTGGATCTACATTGCTTCTTGAAGTGCCCTTCTTTTCCACATCTCCAACATACCTTTACAAACTTTTTGGGAGATTTATATCTACCCTTATATTTAGATCTCCCACTTGAGGACTTGGATCTATTTCTTTACTGGGAGCGTCTTCTTGCAAATAATGAGTATGTGCTCTATCCTTCCATGTTCTTCTGTCTCATCTCCTCCGACAACAAAGATGAGACCACATCATCAAAACTCAAGGTAGTTGTATTACTACCTATGGTCACAAGCAGAGTATCCCACGAGTCTGGTAAAGAGCACACTAAAGTGATACACTTATCTTCATCTGAAATTTTAATCTCAACAGATAATAACTGACTTACCATAGTATTGAAAGCATTTAGATGCTTTGTCACAGAGTCTCCATCTCTCATCCTCAGGTTATACAACTTCTTCTGCAAGAACAATTTATTTACTAGGGAATTAGACCGATACAAGTTCCCCAACTTATTTCATGATTCCTTGGTTGTAGCTTCCCCTAACACATTCAATAATACTGAATCTGAGAGACACAATCAGATTGTTCTCTTCACCTTTCGATCCAACTTTTTCCAGTCATTTGATGATGTTCCTGTAGGTGTAGTACTTGGATCCACCGCGATCCACTAATCTCTGTCTAACAATAGATCTTCCATCTTGAGCTTCCACAACTCAAAACTTTGCCCATTAAATTTCTCTATCTCTATTTTTGAACTACTCGCCATTTCTTTTTACTTGAAGAATCAATATCGAAGATCTCCCATTGTAACAAGGCTTATCATAGTCCTGAGCCAAACCCCTGACCACAAAGAATTCCCCCTAAAGCCAATAATTGCTCTAATACCAAATGTAGATTTTAACCTTGTACAATTATTTACTGCAAACAGATTTTCAATAAAAGAACATAAAAGATACAATGGCAAATACACACATTACACAAAGATTTTTCCCCTGGAAACCCAAACCGAGAAAACCAACATCTTCTATATTCATCTCATATCATATATTATTTACAATAAAATATACATATAGGATCCCGTAGCATCCAAAACCCTAATCCAATAAGCCAGATTAGTCAACAACCTAATTCCTCAACCAAAAATAGAAAACCATCAGCAAAAAACATGTGCTGAAAAACCGCCCAAAGACGGACACATACCCAACATCATTTTCCAACATATAACACATACCCAAAGAATATAACACATACCCAACATCACTTTCCTTCCTAACTTTATCCACTGCCTAGGCCACCATAGCCTTAACAATCCAATATGTCTCTGCAAGTTTTAAATACTTTGTTTCTCTAGTCGTTGAGTATTGCGGGTCATCCCCACACACCTTAACTCCTTGAACAATTTATGCTTCTGAGGTATTATGTCGTTGACACTTGACTGCTTCCTCTATCTATGTTATCGTTTCCTTCTCCTAATCAGAACAAAGGTATTTGAATTTAGACCTGCCCATCCAGGTTTCTCTCGCAGCCATGGTACGATTGACCGAGCCTTGGGAGGAGGAAGCCTCCGACTGCTTTCCTTTATTCCTATTCCCCAACACTCCTTTCCTGGCCATTCTGCTAATCCTTCTTTCCTTAACCATCGTTGTTTGGTTTTCCACTGTCGTTATATTCTTCTTCTTGGTTGGCTTCTGACAAATACTCATCCATAAGCCCTTACTCGTCCAATGCTTCGAAACTCGCTGAATTTCCCTCTGATCCTTCATGTCTCTATGTCCCAAGATATTTCCCTCCTTAAGCCTTACTAGAGGAAAAAGCCACGGGACCTCCTTAGCAGGCTTCCAATCCCAATCCCAGTCCCATATTCCTTGAATTTCATACTCATTCCGCCATCTTAGGCAATCAATCTCACTCAATTTTTCTAACTTTGAACCATTACAATGGCCTCTCAGCTTAAAATAACCATTCACTTCACCTCTCACAGCCTGAAGTCTTTTATCAACACTTTCGGGAGGATCATATCGAAGCTGGCTGCAATCGAAGTACTCCCACACATTCTAACATAACTACTCTTCATTATGCTTGGCTTGTTCCATGGTTGGCTCTATATGAGCCTCCTTCCCCAATGATGGCCACTTCCTTTCATATCTCATGGTACAACAACCATGACGTCACTTGAATCCATTTGTCCCGATGAGTAACCACTTGTACTAGCCTAACGATCAAGTTTTGAAGTTGGTGGAGTCGATGCAACGTTCAACAGACCCGTCATGAATTCCTTGACCCACTGGCAGTTGAAATATGCATTGCTCTGGTTCACTCCCCAGTCGTTTTGTCATTCCAAATGGAATTGTTGTCTTGTCAAGCCTCCAAGTGGCACAACTGCTCTCGACGTTTGTCACCCCATCCCAGGGGCCATCACTTGTATTCTTAGCACAAGAAGAAATAATTGCTTCTATTATATTGTTAATATTATACAAGAAATCAGTGGCAGTGAAGACATCTTTTATATACTTAGTACAAGCAAAAACCAACGTTTGTATTGTATCATTACTATTGTTGGTGTTGTTAATATTATAGAAGAAATCAACGATAGGAAGGGGGAAAGCACTAAGCACCCAACAATAGACTCATAAATGTCGCAACAAAGTGCATAGAGGTCGTTGGATTTGGAGGCATTCCAAAGCCAACGACCTCTATGCACTCTACAACGACATCTAATATTTTTTTGTGGGGTGCTTAGTGCTTACCTAACAAAAACATCACTTATATTCTTTGTATATACAAGAAGAAGCAAAGAAAATTTTCATGTCAATAATTGTCATTATTTTTTAGTTTTACACTAAAAACTAAGAAAATTTATATAATTCCATCGTATTTAAAAAAAATGGACCTTCAAGCATAGGCGGATATTCAGAAACTATTCAGAAATTAGACCTTCACGTATATATTGGTTTGAAAGGTTGTGACATCCTGGTTTGAAAGGTTGTGACATATCGAAGAGTTCAATTAGAGCCATTTCAGACCATTAGAATAATTAATACAATCTCTTTTCTATTGTTGTGATTTTATATAACATTTTACTAATATCTTAAACCAAAATTTAGTGTTCTTTCAATAATGAATTTTTTCTTGTTTTTAAACAACCTCTTAGCCTATTTGTGGTAGTCACAGTGTCTTAGTTTATATTTATAAAAGACATAAAATGCAAAAAAATTTTTTGTTTATTTTGCTAGTTTCCAAAGCTTTAATGTTATTAGTCCTTGCCATAGGCGTAGAGGGACTATAGCTATCGATAAATCGTTGACTTCATATTAGTCTGTCCTTTGACCACAAATATTTCCATATTATCTATTGTTGGAACCAGGGACCTGAAAACATCGATTTATATATAAAAAAAGTACCATATTTGTCATGATCTGATTGGACAAGGGATTGGAGGTCTTATTGTCGGCTTCGCTATTCCCAATGTTATATATGTTGGCATATCCAAAGTATTTGATCGTATATGGTTTTTTTGAATCATATATTTTCTTACGCATTCCTCGAAGGTGGATTAATGCTAGCATTAATTCGAATGTTTGGTTTAGCATTTTATGCTAGGTAAATTTATGGCAATGTTTGATATGGTGGCATATCCAAAGTTTGGCTTTCCAATACATTCTTTGGTGTTCGAACTATTGTTACAAAAAATATAATTATTTTTTTGGGATACGTCAGAGACCTGCCACTTTGAATTTTTTTCTTAAATGTTTACAGTGCATTTATGACAGACTTAAATGTTTACCTAACAGGCTTGGTAGTGTTGAATGGTTACTTAACAAGCTTGTTAGAAGACATTTTCTTCCGTTTTTAAAATTTGTATGCTCCAGCGACATTGTTGGTTCACTGGTCCATGCTTGTTTTTTGCATGCCACTGATTTCTTATTTGCATGTTTTTGTTGTTGTTGCTTGCATGTTCGTGTTGTTGCAGTTTGCACGTTTGGGTTTCTGCAATCGCGATTGGAACAACATCGTTCCTGGGGGAGTGGTTGCTGCTTGCTTCTTTCTTCGATGTATGTTGTTTATTGTTGCTTGATTCGACTTTGCCGAGTTCCAGTCCTGCGCCTGCACTTGGGCCTTTTGGTGCTTCTTAGTTGGGTTCTTATTTGGTGCTTGTTCTTGTTTGCCCAGGGTTTGCAATGTTGGGATGTTGCATATGCAGTTGGATCTTTGGTTACATTTTTTTGCACTGCAGTTTGCATAGAATACTATCAAGATAAAATAATAGACTAAAGAATTGCAGGCGATGTAAATTGCATCTGTTACGCGTTGAAGCAGAGTTTGTCAGCCTCACAATATATTTCATAGCTGTCGATGCTTTTTCCATGGATTCTGTGTTACTATGGTTTCATAGTTATGAGAATGCGTTTTGCTGTGTGGGAGATATAGCTATTCTCTCCCTTTTACTTTGTTGTTGTAAACTGCGTTTGACTCTAGTTTATCGCGTTTCTGTGGTCATTCCGAGCGATCGTCGTTCGGTTGCATACTTAGCCAGTTTTATGGATGTGACTTCATGAATAGGTTCTATCGAACTATGACAGGTCGTGTTCGGTGTATACATTAGCTTTCTTGAATTAGTTTTCTTTAAAAGAAGGCCTCTTGGACAGAAGAGAATGTAATTTATGAAATTATAGGTTTCCTGGACAACATAAGTTAATGATTGTGGGTTCTCAAGGCGGCGGGCTGAAAATTGGGCTTATTAAGATAAAATAACAGACTAAAGAATTGGAGGCGATGTAAATTGCATCTGTTACGCATTGAAGCAGAGTTTGTCGGCCTCAAAATATATTTCATAGCTACCGATGCTTTTTCCATGGATTCTGTGTTACTATGGTTTCATAGTTATGAGATTCCCTTTTGATGTGTGGGAGATATAGTTGTTCTCTCCCTTTTACTTTCCTGTTGTAAACTATGTTTGACTCTAGTTTCTCGCGTTTCTGTGGTCATTCCGAGCGACGACCGTTCGGTTGCATACTTAGCCAGTTTTATGGACACGGCTTCGCGAATAGGTTCTATCAAACTATGACAGGTCGTGTTCGGTGTATACATTAGCTTTCCCGAATTAGTTTTCTTTAAAAGAAGGCCTCATGGACATAAGAGAATGCAATTTATGAAATTATAGGTTTCCTGGACAACATAAGTCAAATTGGGCTTATTAAAACAGACTAAATAATTGTAGGTGATGTAAATTGTATCTGTTACCCGTTGAAGCAGAGTTTGTCGGCCTCAAAATATATTTCGTAGCTATCGATGCTTTTTCCATGGATTCTGTGTTACTATGGTTTCATAGTTATGAGAATGCCTTTTGCTGTGTGGGAGATATACCCGTTCCCTCCCTTTTACTTTCCTATTGTAAACTGCGTTTGACTCTAGTTTATCGCGTTTCTGTGGTCATTCCGAGTGACCATCGTTCGGTTGCATACTTAGCCAGTTTTATGGACGCGGCTTCGCGAATAGGTTCTATCAAACTATGACAGGTCGTGTTCGGTGTATACATTAGCTTTCCCAAATTAGTTTTCTTTAAAATAAGGCCTCATGGACAGAAGAGAATCCAATTTATGAAATTATAGGTTTCCCGGACAACATAAGTTAATGATCGCGGGTTCTCGGGGTGGCAGGCTGAAAATTGGGCTTCTGTTGTTCCGTGCCCTACAAATAGCATAGAGAGTTCCGCGATCATTTCGACTATCCATAGTTCGGTTCCATACTTGGCCAATTTTATGGATGCGGCTTCACGGATAGGTTGTATCGAACTATGGTGTATACATTAGCATTTCCGAATTAGTTTTCTTTAAAAGAAGGGCTCCTGGACATAAGACATTGAAATTTATCAAATTATAGGTTTCCTGGACATCATAAATTAAACATAGGAAATATGTAATTTTATAAAGTAGATATATAAAGCATGCACGGAGCCCTCATCCCATACTTAGCCAGTTTTTGCATCACAGGTTCTCGGGGTGGGCGGCTGAAAATTGATAATCGGAGAGTTCCGCGATATACAAATTGACAATTAGACTTGTGAACTATTTGAATTTGAAGGGTGTCATGTCCAAAAAATTTAGCATTCTTGAAATAGTTTACTTTACGTACGTTTTACATACCCTGGTGGACAAAAAACACACAAAAAAAATAGTAAGCATTTTTTGGATCGCGGGTTCTCGGGGTGGCAGGCTCTAAGTTCGGTCTCTGTTGTTCCGTGTCCTACAAATAGCACAGAGAGTTCCGCGATATACAAATTGACAATCGGACTTGCGGACTATTTGAATTTCAAGGCCTCGTGCAAAAAAACTAGCATTCTCGAATTACTTTTCTTTACGTAC
>JASDQU010372300.1:36674-46702 GCA_032191745.1 Picea mariana
ATATTGTGCATTTCGAAATGACGGGCTTTAATAACTAGAAAGCTCGAGGACATCTCCCATTAAAATGAATAGACAGGCGAATATTATGGGATCTGGTAATTTCTTTTTGCTTGCATTTTGAATTTGCGAAATACTTTTTATTTTATTTTTTTGCTTGTGCAGTTTTAGTTTTCTTAAAAGCTTCAGCATAGTTCACAAACGTGTCACCCACAGAGGCCTTGACGTCATGTCCCTCTTTAATACTGTGCATATCTTAGATGTCAGATTTGAGAATATGCTCAGATATGGGAATTTTAATACGTGCTTCTAGTCACTACTGAGCGTACATATTAAAAAAGATTAGCATTAATAAGTGAAAATATCGAGAACATCTGTCATTAAAACGAATCAACACAAAATCTAGGGAAGACCATCCAGCGTTGCTTTTAAATACTTATTGCCATTTCTCTCTATCATCAAAGAGTTGCGCTTTAGGGTGCCTTCGTTCTAATGTTCCTGGTCATGGACATGTAAGATAACTTAGAGATGCGATTGAAGGGTAGATGAAAGAAGAGAGACTGGTTTTATGTGACGTGAGCTTTGAGTAAAAAAAAAAATCTGTTATACAAGAGAAACTCAGAGAGGACGAAAAAGAAAGAACAAGCATGTTCTGGTTGGTGTTCTCCTTGTGTTCGATGCTTTGGTTGGTTGAAAAGGATGCCTGGAGATTTGTTGGTTGAACTTCTTTGTTTTCTTGCTGGAAATTGTAATGGATTTTGAGGTCATGTGCAAAATAGTTCTTCTTTAAGTATATAGCTTCTTCCAACAACACATATTTGGCAAGTGTATCGAATTGTAGAGATTGCACAAGTATTTGTCTACCTCGGAGGCGGGTAACAAAAACTGTATGGGTGGATAAAACGACATATTATCACTACAAAAGTTTCTATTTCATAGTTTGATGGCCTACATTTGGGTCTGGTAGCCGACTTGACAGAAAACTATGTTCTTTGTCAAAGTTTGTTCGGTTTCCTCTAGATGTAGTTGCAGACTCCACATATTTGGCGTCACCTCCGAACATTCTAGACCTTTCTGTGGGCCGCCATACCTCCACCTCTATGAGGAAAGATATATTCTGATGCCATCTGCAACATTTGATACACTTGCCAGACATGTGCTGGTGCATTCTACAACATTTCATGCACTTGCCACACCTCTGCTGTCCGAAGAAGTTATGTACCTCAACAGAGTTGCATTTTGCATCTGGGTTGGATGTTTCTTCCAATTTATTGTAATAAAGCAAAGAAGTTCCACATACAAATCCTCAGGCAGGCTTCTCAACCAACCAGATGATCGAATACAGGTAGAATACCAGTCACTACATACTTGAATTTTTTTCCCCTGCCTTAACTGTTGTGACATAAAACGACTCCGTCCACTTTGAAATCAGCCTGAATCGCATTTCTAAGTTGTCTCGGATGTCAAGGGTCAGGAACATTGCAAGGAAAGCACCTTAAACCTCAACTTTTCGACGGCAGAGGGAAATTAATACTTGACGAAGAATGGAATGTTGAATAAGCAACCATTGCAAGCAGGCCATATCTGGAAGAGAGAAGGTATTCAAAAAACTAGGATAGATGTACTTGGCAGCACCGATTAAGTACAAAACCCAAAATTGATATTCAACTCGTTTTTTATGAATAAAGAGTTTGAACGCCAAGAAAACTGTGAAGAAGCTTCATCAATGTACATATTTTTTATTGGTCGATGACAGGCGAAATCACAATCGTTGTCACAAATAACCTCAGCTGTATTTTGTAGCCCATCTTATTTGAATATAGAATAATTTTGGTTTATTTTTTAATAGTATTTTCCAATTTCTAGTATTTGTTTTAATTGTATTTTGTACCTTCTTCCCCTGTGTCGTTAAACATGAAGGAGAAGCTTTTGTTTTTGTTTCCCACTACTTCAATCTAAATAAAACCTGGTCTGTTCTTTGTTTACATTTTACATTTGAGAATAATTTTTCATAGGCCATACTTATGTGGCGGCGACCCTGTATTTAAAGAAAGAAATTGGAGGACCCGTCCTACTCCCATTCTTCGGGTTCCGTAAATAGAATCAATTAATGAGTTACAACAAGGCGGCTGAACTGTTGACGCAATGTTTCTGTGAAGTATGTTGGATATATTGCAGCTTCTTCTATTTGATAATATCTATGCATATATACTAATATCAATACTATTGGAATAAATACAAAAAAACTTGCTCTTCGGCAAAGCTTAGGCAATTATGTTTGGGTTTGCGGTATTAAAAAACTATGTCCACTGTTCCATCATAAACGTCTTGCAGCCTAAGAACTTCCATACTCTGCAATTTATGCTTTAATTACTTAAAGTCACACCAAATTTTGATTGCATTTAATTTGATTTAGATATTGATGTTTATGAAGAGCCAACGTTTGCTGATGTCATTGCAACAAATACAAGATGAATAGATGATAAGGAGTTTATCTCGCTGAGACCACAATGCAAATTCATGTTTCTTGTTGTGCTATGTACATCTTACAGTCAAAATTTTTGTGGTTTCAACGAAATTTGTGAGCCGAAGAGCATCTTGCAAATTGGGAGATCATTTGCATTTGAAACGTAACCAATCCATTAATATATATTAGTATGAATACTATTCAGATAAATATAAAAACTTTCTCCATTGATAGATACTAGTATGAAAAATATTGAAATAGATATCAAAACTTTGTCTTGGCCAATACTTAGCCAGTTATCTGGCACCAGGCCCTGGGTTCGCGGTACCCAGCACCTATGTCCCTTGTTTCATCATATACATGTTGCAACCAAAGAACTTCAGTGATCTGCACTTAATGCTTTTACTAGTGATAACCCAGCAGAGGTTCGAAAACATTGCCATTAATAAACGAAAAAAAATGCTTTTTCGAC
Organism: Picea mariana; assembly: GCA_032191745.1. NCBI lineage: Eukaryota > Viridiplantae > Streptophyta > Pinopsida > Pinales > Pinaceae > Picea > Picea mariana. The sequence goes on from JASDQU010372300.1 coordinate 39,611, forward strand.
TCTTAGATACTTATCTCTTTTCCCCTTTTGCTTTTCCCATCCATTATGGCTTTTTGGTTTTATACTTAGTCGTCTTTCTATAATGGGCGGTTGCAGGGTTCGTGGGATGACATATCTTCATCTCCATTTGTATCTTCACATGACGAATCCGACCGACCGTTGTACCTTTCCATACCTAGGAAATTTTATGGCCGCGGTTGCCGGATCGACGCATACGAACTGGCCTTTTCTTCTTCCCGCTCGTTATCGCCTTCTGGATATATACTTACTGCCCTTTCTATGGTATCCGGTTCTAGAGTTGGCGGGCTAACATGTCTTCATCTCCATCTATATCCTCGCACGACAGATTCGACTGACCGTTGTTCCTTTCCATACTTAGCCAATTTTATGCCTGCCTCTGTTGGGTCGGCGCTTGCGAACGCAGCTGCTTATCGTTCCGCTATATACATCTTGCACTCAAAAGATCTATGATCTACAATTCCACCACGGGTTCCTCGTATACAATGACTTCATTCAAAGTATCTGTTGCTGCTTTCCACCCCTAGGAACTTCGCGCCTTCCTGATATACATCAACAATGCTCTTACTAGTGATAAGTGGACACAGTGGTACGAAATATACTTATGTGATCTACAATTCATGCTTTAACATATGTATCTATGTCCTCACACGACGGATCCGACCAACCACTGTTCCTTTCCATACTTAGCCAATTTTATGCCTGCCGTTGCGGGGCTGACGCTTGCGAACCCAGCTGCTTATCGTTCCGCTATATACATCTTGCACTCAAAATATCCGTGATCTACAATTTCACCGCGGGTTCCTTGTATACATTAAGTTCGTTCAAAGTATCTGTTGCTTCTTTCCATCCCCAACAACTTCACGTCCTTCCTGATATACATCAACAATGCTCTTACTAGTGACAAGTGGATACAGTGGTACGAAAGATACTTCCGTGATCTACAATTTATGCCTTACCTGGTCAAAACTCAGCAGGGATTCACAAGCATTTGCATTAATAATCAAACACTAGATGTTCTTCTGCGAGATACTTAGTTCTTTTTGCCTTCTCTTCTTCCCGTGTATTATCTACAATTCCATTGCAAACACCTCCGTCATTTTCCCCTTATTTTCTTCCCGTGTATTATGGGACTATAAAATATGGACATGATATTTTATAGAGCATGTACAAATTCCGCATTCCATACCTAGCAACAATTTGGATCACGGGTTCTCAGGCGGACGGGCTCAAAATTGGGCCTCCATTGTTTCGTGGCCTACAAATAGCACCCAGAGTTCCACGCTATACAAATTGACAAGCGAACCTGTGGACTGGCTGACTCAACATTGTACTTCTTTTGTTCTGTGTCCTCCAAACAATGCTCCCAGTTTCACGATATAGAAATTGATACACGGAATGCAGAACTGGCGAGGTGGAGATTGCCATTATTTATGGATGCTAATCCCTGTGAAGTATCTAACAATATCTAAAAAATTATTTTGAATACTAAATTAGCTCTTAGTAGTGACAACTGAACACAGAGGTACGAAATAATTGGGATTGCACTCTCCGCAATATACAAATTGACTACCGGACATTGTCCGCTCTTCCGTGTTACAAATTATGCATTCAAATGTTTGGGGCGATACAATTAGAAGGTCCAGGCCTCACCTCCTCTGCAGACACCTTCTTAGCCTGTTTTGGATCCTCCTGTTGCCGGGTTCACGAAATATGCAGCTCCAGTGTTGGCGGGTTGACATATCTTTATCTCCATCTTTATAATCAGACGACGAATCTGACCGACCGCTGTTGCTTTCGATACTTGGCCAATTTTATGTCCACGGTTGCCGGGTTGGGACCAATTTCATCTCCATCTATATCCTCGCATGGCGAATTGGACCGCCAACTGTTCCTTTTCATACTTAGTGAATTTTATGCCTGCGGTTGTCGAGTTGGCGCAATTGAACTCTGTTCCTTTTTGTTCCGTTATATACATCTTCCACTCTAAATTTTTGTGATCTACAATTCCACTGCTAACTACTCGGTCCTTTTTCCCTTTTTTTCTTCCCGTGTATCATGGGACTATAAAGTATGGACATGATATCTTATAGAGCATGTACGAATTCTGCATTCCATACCTAGCGACTTTTTTTTATTGCGGGTTCTCGGGAAGGCGGGCTCAAAATTGGGCCTCCATTGTTGCGTGTGTTACAAATAGCACCCAAAATTTCGTGATATATAAATTGACAAGCGGACCTGCGGACTGGCTAACTCAACATTGCACTTCTATTATTCCATGTCCTCCAAATATCGCTTCCAGTTCCGCGATATGAAAATTCACACACATAATGCAGGGCTGGCGAGGTGGAGATTGCCATTGTTTATGGATGCTAATCCCTATGAAGTATTTAACATAATCTAAAATATTATTTTCAATACTAAATTAGCTCTTAGTAGTGACAACTGGACACAGAGGTACAAAATAGGTGGCATTGCACTCTGCGCAATATACAAATTGACTACTGGGTTCCGACATCGTCCGCTCTTCCGTGTTACAAATTATGCATTCAAATGTTCATAACGATACAAGTTGAACGTCGGGAACTTGCGTCTTTTGCAGACATGTTCTTAACCTGTTTTGGATCCTCCCGTTGCCAGGATCACTAACTGTGAAACTCTTGGATATTGTTTCGGGTTGGCATCAACCTTTGTTGTACCACAGTTCACAAATGTTTCAAAGTATCTTATGCTGCCTCAATTGGCATCCGACCCTCTGCAATATACAAATTGACTATCGTGTTCACATCTTGTACTCAAAATTTTCGTGATTTGCAATTCCACTGCTGACTCCTTTGTCGTTTTTCCCTTTTCTTCTTCCCCTGTATTATGGCTCTCTGGTTATATACTTGGTCACCTTTCTACGATCACGGGTTCCAGAATTGGCGGGTTGACTTCTTTATCTCCATCTATATAATCACACCAAGAATCCGACCGACCGTTATTGCTTTCCATACTTAGCCAATTTTATGGCCGCGGTTGCTGCATTGGCAATCTACAATTCTACCGCGGGCTCCTCGAACTCGCAAGCTTCACTGTACCACGGTTCACAAATGTGCTTCCTAATATACATTGGTTATGCTCTTACTAATGAATCTTACAAGTGGCGACTGCACACAGTAATACGAAACAGTTCGCATCCAACCCTTCGCAATATAGAAATTGACTACTGGGTTTCGACATCGTCCCCTCTTTCGTGTTACAGATTATGCATTCAAATGTTCCGAACGATACAATTTGACCATCGAGACCTCACATGTTCTAGGTAGACCTTCTGACCCTATTTTGGATCCTCTTGTTCACGGGTTCACGAAATCTCCAATTCTTAGTCAGTGTTTCGGGTTGGCGCATTCGAACTCTGTTGCTTCTTGTTCCGTGATATACATATTGCACTCAAAGTTTCAGTGATTTACAATTCCACCGCGGAGTCGTTGGTCCTTTTTCCCTTTTCTTCTTCCCTTGTATTATCGCTTTGTGGTTATATACTTAGTCGCCTTTCTATAAATGCAGGTTCCAGCCTTGGCGGGTTGAGATATCTTTATCTCCATCTAAATAAGCACACGACGAATCCGACTGACCGCTATTGCTCTCCATACTTAACCAATTTTATGGCCACGATTGGCAGGTTCGCGGTTTCGAACTCTGCTTCTTGTTGCGTCATGTACATCTTGCACTCAAAACTTCCGTGATCTACAATTCCAGCGTGGGCTCGTCGAAGTCACAAGATTCACTCTACCACTACTCACAAATGTTTCAAAGTATCTCTCGCTGCCTTCTATCTCCACTAATTTCCTGTCCTTCCGGCTGTCCTACCATACCCTCTTCGCTATTACGCGTATTGCACTCAAAAAGTTCCGAGACATACAATTTGACCCTCGTGCCTTCACCTTCAACGGTTGTACCTTGTAACCCTATTTTGTAGCGGTTTTTTTCCCCTCCCCGCGACCTCCGTACTTTCTTACTATGCAATTAGAAACCTTTCATGCTAACAACTGACCATGCAGGAACCGTCAACATTGTCATTAATGGGTGAAAAGCTCAAGGATATATCCCATTATTATGTATTAAACCAAGATGTGCGGAGAGTTATTTTGTCCCTTCCAATTGTTCATCTCGAACATGCATCGTCATGTTGGGCCGCTCAAGAAATCTACAATGCTTAATCGCTCATTGCAATATCCACCATGTTTGCATTTCTATGTATGCAATTAGTAGTGTTTAATGTTAACAATGCATCATGCAACAGTTGTCCAAATTGTCATTAATCAACGAAAGTATCGAGGACATCTCCCATTCACACACTTTCGACCAAAATTTGCGTAGGGTTATATTATCCTTTCCAACTTTTCATTTCATTCATCGTCTAGAACAAATAAATGTTCTTGTAGACTTATGGCAACAGGTTGACAACAATTTTGTGGAGATACAGTAAATATGTTTGCACAAGAGGACCAGAAGTTCCAGTGGTCCAGGGCATACTTTTACTATTCATCCCGTTCCGCCTGGAACGAAGTGATTTGGACCTCTGGAATCGCTCGTGCAAGCTGTGTCCCTGAGGTTTTTTACTGTAAGGAGGTGGTCTCTTGGTGCACTGAAAAATATATTCCAGGCCAAAGAATTATTCCACTGCGCGACCATTCTCTTGTTTCTTTGTCATCTCAGGTCTTCCGCGAGATGTTAAAATTGCCGAAACCAACATTGACGTTCAGAGGACAAGACTGCAAGCAGTTTCTAGAAAAACATCATAACGGGTTGGACATCTTAGCCGACTTCCTCGAAGACCCGACAACAGTTCTTGAAGATATCACAAGGCTGCAGGTAAGTTCCTTTAGAAATCCATTCCGGGAAATTGCTTGGCTGTTTACAAGAATAACGGGACATGCATCCACAACAAGCATTTCCCATATAATTATTTATATTTTGTATTTCACAGTCAAGGAACAATACATTTTTGATTGGGGGAAGCTAATTTCCATTGAGCTTTGTTCCCAGTTGTCACAATTCAAAGAATCGAATAAATTTTATATGTCATCCTACTTGATTTTGGCAATTGTGTATTGCTGCCTGTTTCCAAAACTTTCTCTTTCCAATAAAATAAATTATGGATTCGACCCAGTAACATTCTGGCATGAGGCCCTGTGGAGACACAAGGCCTCCCATTGTTTTTATGAAGTTTTTAATGGCTTTGTCTCAGTTTTCAAAGATTTACTGTTAGGCAAGGATGCTTCGCTGATGTCTGGCCAGGCAAGCAAGTTTTTGAACAAGAAGGGCACACTTGAGCAAGAGGAAAATCACAGTGTCCTCATGGTCTTTGGATCTAAGGAAAATCCTGCCTTCCTTCCATGCCACATCACAGACAAGATGTTTGTTGCAGAAATAGCAAGGCAATACAACCACTAGTTGCATTGTTTCCATGACAAGAAAAAAAAACAGTTCATTCCTCTACCCTGGAAAGTCAGAGACTTTGTGTGCAGAAACATCAACAAGATTGACGAGTTTGCCTCCCATTTCAAGAAATTGAACCTAATGTACGCTGAAAGGCTAAAAGGGTTCATCCCTAATGGAATTTTTCGAGAACATTTACTGGGTGTTGGATTTAACACCTCTTTTATCCATAGACACTTTACCCAAGACATGGATAGTGTCGACAACAATCATGCTTCTGCCGATTGCAACGCAGAGACATTGCAAAGCGCGACTGAATTGTATAGACAACATGGAAAAGTATCTGATGAGAAGAGTACCCAGTCCCCCGCCAACGCTCCCAAGAGCACGACATCATGGAGCATCGCTTTGATGGGCCACCCTAGTAAGAAAGCAACCCAAAAATCTTCGAATGGAGAAGGAGATAAGAACCCTCCTCGCATAAATATTGATAGTTCTCACAAAATTCCACTGACGAAGAAGAGAAAAAACAATGCAGGGCAGGCGGAGGAACTCGAAATTGAAAGTGGAAAACTGCAACTTGAAATTGAAGTTGAGCACATGCAGAAAATTGGGTCGTCCGCGGTGGAAATATCTGAGACCGACTTTTTTGACATAGATGAATCCTTCATAATCCAGAGCACTATTTTTGACAACCAATCTAAAAGTATGGTCATTGAAAAGATAGATGTAACAAACAAGAAAGGAAAATCTCGCACAGAGATTGACTTTAGCGAATTGTTGCCGTCCCAAATCTGCTCATTTCACCAGGTAACCGGTGACATTCTTCGTGATTCCATTGGAGGAATGGAGACAAATCATGCCAATCTGAAACACCGCCTCAACGAATTTGAGCAGGCTTTCATTGCAACACCAGAATTTTCCAGTCCTTTGGCAAAAATCGTGCCTTCTACCACTACAGCGAAGATGAAAGTATCCTCTACCCTCCTTGCATGCTCTAGAGCCCTTATAGAGAATAACATCAACACAAGAATGAAGCTAGTTACTGAAGCCTGGGAAACATCACAAAATTTAGTTTCCTTCGGAAAGAAGGCCAATGATTTGCTGGAACATTTGGAGGCGAATTTAAAAAATGAACAACTTTTCTGTGATCAGGTACTGGACCCTTTTTCCAACTATGCCGTCAACACATCAGAACTGAAAAGAAGACAGGAGAAACTCCCCTCCCCAAAGTGCACCAAAAAAGTAAAAGCATGCTGGCAATAGAAAGCTCACAACCTGCAGCTCATTGTCAAATCATGTAAACAAGTCATATCAGAAATGAAAGATTTATTCACAAGCCTGCTCCAGATGGACTTAGCCGAAACTACCAATGAGGTTCAAGATCCTAACTTAATTCTCAAATCCTTGTCAGTCACCAAAGAAACCTTCCAGGAACAAGTTGATATTTTAAAGGGGTTGTCTTTCTAAAAGTTTTACGACATACTTGAACATTGTCTAGATGAGCACGAGCGCTGGGTATTGGACTATGCCTCACACAATGAAGAAATTGAACAAAGTCTGCATAGTATTTCAATGGATCTAAGGAAATTAGAAAACAAGCTTTATGACATAGAAATCCGGGATGAAATCAACACAGCCCCCATGAAA
>JASDQU010372301.1:27472-54832 GCA_032191745.1 Picea mariana
TAGAATATTTTCTAGAAAGAAGAAGTGAGAGATGGAGCATGTGGGGATTATATCAATACCTTTTAAGTGACTACTCGCTAAGGTATCCTTCAGTATTCTACTAAGGTTTTATGCAACTAGGAAAAAGAGAAGGGGTGAAATAGAGAATCATTGTCTAATTCCTCTTTCCACTTTAAAAAAAGGGTGTTTCAGATCCATTTATGAGTAAAGAGATGAGGCCATGCTAATTCATTTATGTTGGTTCATTCTATGCTTGCATGTGTCCTTATTAATGTTGGGGGGTTGAATATTCAGGGTTCATCTAGATTTTATGAAACAAAACCCAAAGGTGTCAGCATATCAATCCTTATCCAAAAATTGAAGAACATCTCACCCGAGATGCCATGAGGATAAAAAATAACATATGGTCTTGTGTCGATGATGAAGGAACAATTACAGAAGGATCCATATAGGTTTCCATTCATATGATTCATTGCAAACTACTTTAAACTAACAATGTATAACAACATCACACACATTCATTTGATACATGATCAACACATCATAAGAAAAGAATCACTACAATTTTATTATCTTCATTCAACTATTCACATACATACATTAAGAACCTCATCAATCAATAGAAACATAGCCCTACTCTCTTATTCATTTTTCTAGTATCACATTTCATAGAACCATGCAATTTCTTTCAAACTCTGTAGATACTACATATCCAGACCCACAAACAAAGATATTACAAAACATAGTCCTATAGCAAGCTATAGGACATTGACACACTGGCTAACTAGTTGGATCGCTAGAGTGACTAACGAAAACCATAAAAATAAAAGACAATAATAACCAACAAACTTATTTATATTTTCATTTATCCCTTTTATTCTCTTCTCGGCTCTAACACTTTGTTACTTTTAGTTCTTCCCCAATTTCTCCTATGAATTCCAGTCCTCCATGCTTTTGTCAGCCGCATGCATTCCACATAGCCTCTTTGGAATCATGGAAATCTGAGCAACTTTTCCAGCTCATATCGTTACTTCTCCATGATCTCTTATTCTTCTTGAAGTAATCATTTGGGAATATTTCCCAAAGATTATTTTTTTGATTCAACGTGCATGCAGTGTTTTCTTAATTTCTGGTGCATATCACAAAACTTAGACTAGTACGCATTGGAAAAACTAGAATTAACACGCATTATCAAAACTTGATCTAGCATGTATGCCTCCTTCTCCCTATTTTCCAACTTCGTGAGTGTGCACAAAACTAGAATAGGTGTGAAAAACTTTGTTTGTGTGTGCACATGATCTTTACCAAAAAATTTGAGTGCCAACAAGTTCATTATCCAGGTGAAAAAAGAATGTCTAAACACCAAATGGATAAGTAGTAGTTTGATAAAGAGACAACTTACCATAGAAAATTGTTTGGATAGGTCCACCTAGAAGGTAGTAGCTCGATAATTACTAGTACATATGGAATGCAAATCTTCTTGGGCAAGTACAATTGCTTCATGTATCTATCTCCCTCAAAGAAATCCAAATTTTTTTAGAGAGATATGAGTGGAGAGATTTTCTTTTAGTCTTGTATCAATCAACTTCAAGATGATTTTGTAAAATATTTTATGCAACAAAATAGGCCTCAACTAATAAAAATATATGGATCGTCTATTTTAGGAATCAACACTATGAAGGTGAAATTGAAAGCAACCATAGTCTTCTAGAGTTCATGGAATATTGCACAAACTTGAACAAATAATTTCATAGAATGTCAAAATAGCCTAGGTAAAACTCCACTAGGATACCATTTGGACCAGGACTTTAATCCTTCTGAAAATTTTACAAAAAACCTAGGGGATATTCCTTAGAGACCTATGCCATTATTGGTGGATTTCTTTCTTGATCAATAAATATAGGGAAATGGATGGCTACATTAAGTATGGTATCTATCATTTCTATGGAGTCTTACTTGAAAATATTTATGAAGTGAAGAGTCCCTTCATCATCTAGGTCGGTAAAGGATGGAGCTTTTGTCCCATTTTCCCTACCTATGGTGCATATGGTTGTAATTTTCATTCCACTATTTGTGAATTGATGAAATAACTTTGTGTTGTGATCGCTCACATGTAGCCATGTGGCTTGGATTTTTAGTATCCATTATTTATCCATGTCGAGTAGAATATTTCTTCCCTTCTCCTCCATGGTTTTTACTTGTTACTTGTACTTGTTAGATAAAAATCCCTTCCCCTCCCCTTGAAAACATTATTGAAAACTTTGTTTTTATTTCCTCCAAAATAGATCATCCCTCTTTATTTTTTCTTTGTTCCATTATATTTCCACATCATTTTCCCTTATAATATTTGAATGAGATTGAAGAGGGGGGGATTCCTGAGAGGAGGATTCAGAGGGTCTCCAACAATAATTGATCACTTTTTTGGAAGAATAATATTCCATCCATGTTAGGTTCATCTTGAAAGGGATATGGGATTTATATAGAAGGAGGGAAAGTTTCAAAACAATGGCCTTGCGATATGAGTCCCCTCCTGAGGAAACACATTGTCTAATATGGAGATTTTCATCTAGCGTGGCTTCATAAACAAGAAATATGTCAAGTATTTGTGTGACTCTCGCCTCCCCTATTTTCATATTCCTCAAGGTGGTTATGTGCTTGATTGGTCAAGAAATCCTTCTTCTTCTATGTTTCAAATGAAAAGGTCAACTAGAGGGTCCAACAGGGAAACCAACCTTCATATTTCATTGCCTCCCAAATGGAAGTTAATATAACCACCTTTCAAAACATCCCCATCCTTCATTAATGGGTTTTGAAATGTGTGCTCCCAGAAACATTTACACTCTATATATGTCCCATATATATTAGCATGTAGGAATTCCATGTCCATATCTCAAGATCAGAAGGAAGTACCTAGGACATCTCTAATTACCCATGATTTTTTCAAATTCAATGGAATCTTTCTCCATCCCATGATATGACCCCTTAACCACCCCTAGGAATTTGTGGCTATAAAATCCTAATCCTGTAAAGATGAGGAAATGTTTTTTATAGATTTGTCTCCTTCCAACATTGCTTCTTGAATGAACAAGATTTATGGGTTATTGGTGTCCACCAATATTTTGATGACCAATGTTTTGGAGGGATTGGCTATATCTGTGCAATTTGGGGAGATAATGATCATAAGGGATCCTTCCATAGGTATTTTTCTCTAAGGGATCTAAGAGAGAACATTGTTTCCTAGTTCTTACTTCTGAGTTCGCTTGTTTATTATCTAAGGGTATGAGATATTTCCTTCCCTTCTTAGTAGGATTCAGTTATTTGTTTTCAAAGGTCCTAGAAAACCTTCCATGCCTCACAAAAGATATCCATGTCCCTTGTTATTTGAGCACATGTTATATTTTATCCACGTAATATGTAAGGGGTCATATTGAGAAAACGACAAGGAAGAAGGGGTTGGAGGAGGTTACTCCTTAGAAATATGTGAGGAAACATCACCGTACTATTTAATATCATTTAATGATATGAGGTTAAATGGATGAGGTCTTAATAAAACAAAAAGACAAGAGAGAAATCCCTTTCATTTATCCTCCTCTAGAATATAGGGTAGTGATCCTAAAGATCCAAACTAAACTCCCAAATCATATGAAAGATCAACCGGTAAATTCCACTGTCATTGTCACTATCACCATCATTATCAAATAAGCGTGTCATTGTCACTATCACATCAACATGTCACTAAAACCGATATACCATCATCAACCAACTATAACCAAATCCACTCACATGGATACAAAAACTTTCACCAAGATGTTCCTCAAATGACGTGCTATGTCCATACACAATGTACCATATCCATCAACCATGTATAAATCCCTATACCATATCATGCATCAATGATGTACCAAAACATGTACCATATCATGCATCAATGATGTACCAAAACGTCTACCATATCATGCATCAACCATGTACCAAACATGTACCATATCATGCATCAACCATGTATCAAACTTGTACCATATCATGCATCAAGAGATGTGCCTCATCCATATACTATATCACTCATGCTATGTCTCAATCATGTTATACACCATACACCATAACATAAATGATTTGCTTCATACATATGTCAATATCACAAGAATGTTCCAACATCACCATGACATATACCAAACTAGATACCAAGATAGCCAAGATATGCCTCTAACAATGTACCATGACATCACCAAGATGTTTCTCAACATGTACCAACATCACTAATACATCCATAAAGAATGTACCATAACATAACCAAACATAACCCTCAAACATACATATAAACATACCTTTAAACCTCTAGTGACCCTGCTAAATCAAATATCAGGAATACAAACCTTTATGGGCATCAATAACCTGCTACAAGAATAATTCCTTAGATCTTCCTTAGCCTCACGGGATGAATATTGTCCTCACACAGTGCCTCATGTGATGGGAACTACCTGATCTTAAGGGGTGGATCACAGGACATCAGTAGTCTAACTTGGGGGTTTTGTAGGGATTTTATACCCTGCAAGAGTTGATATCCCTTAGGTTCTTCCTATACCTAAGACAAGAAAAAATATACAAGAAAAGGATGCTTCTAAAATTGATAATATGTCATGATATACAAATATATCAATTGTCTACCAATGAACACAAAAAATTACATGAAAAATCATTTAGAGGGAAACATCCAGCACATGTTCTATTAATCAAGTAAGAAACATTGCAAATTATAGGTGTAAACCGAAGATATGTCTTTCTTCCAAACTCTTTTCCCATGCCTTACCACCAAAATGCCAGAGTAACTTTTATAGTTATTTCTCCCCTTTCCCATGGAAATGGATTGGTTCTTATAGGGATTTAGAGATAAGGCCATATGGTTAATAGGATAAGATATTCAGGCTTATACTAGAAGCATTTTTTAGAATAAACCCCGAGAAATCAGAGTGAGGTATGATCCATCGCAACCAAGCCCAAGAAAAGGGAGCTTCTAGGCTCGGTCGTAACCTAAGTACATAGAAAAATAGAACTAGTCATGGATTGGCAGTCCAGAAAGGGAAACCAACCCCTTTGGTCACAGTCTTGAGGAATGACAAGGGAGACCGAAGGGATATTAAGCTAGAAACTCGGTGGGAAGATGATGCAAAATGAATGAATTAGGCAGGTTACCTCTAGGAGATGATTTATTAGTGGTTAGGGGGTTGATAATGCTATAATAGATGCCCCCTAAAGTGTGAGGTCAGAAGAGGTGTATGATGGCCGAAATACTTTACCAATAAAAGGAGTAGAGATGTGGGCAAGGATCCTGGAGAAGAGCATCGCTAGTCCTACAAAAAAGTTCCCTAAGGTGGGCATTCCCATGCTCGGTAAGACAGATGATATCATAGATGCCACAAATACACTACGGATCTATGCATGATGCAAGTGATGGCCACAACATAGTACATGGTGGATCCATCAACAAAAAAAACATGACTCGATTCATGGCCATGAAAGTATACACTGTGGATCGATGAAAGATGCAAGTGAAATCATAGCCACAACCAAGTACAAATTTGGATCTATGTGATGCCACACAAAGCAGTGACCAACAAGTTAAGTGCTCAAAATTAATCTCCATCGCAGCTTGGGAAAGAGTATCATGGAACATGAGAGTAATATTCCCCAAGGTATTTGTTCGTAATCCAAATGGTATGATTACGACATGTGAATAAAGGAGTTGAAATCCAGCATGGTAGAAACCATTTGATTATCAATCATTGATGTATACTATTATTAGACATGAGGGATTCCACTGATGATTATGATGGAACCCAAGATACCGAGTACAGTCTATGAAGTTTGAATAAAGGAGTTGAATTCGAATAGTTGTAGATTCATTTGATAGGAGCCAACGATGTAAACTCACTGTAAAAATGCAAGGGGACCTGCCACTGATGTCTACAAGTTCCAAGGTATTGATGGGTTTCTATATTTCAATCATGGATAATGAGTTAGAGTCGACAAGGTGAAACCCATCGAAGGAGGTCCTTGATGTATCCCCCATCAATTGATACGAAACATGTAAGGATTAATAGTGTAAAAATCATAATAATTGAGCACAACGAACATAGGGATGGTTGGTAGAAAGAGGAGAAAAAGGAATACAGGTGGACAACACAGGTAAAATTCCCTTGAAAAAGTATGCACGAAAAATGGCTTGACTCAAAAACATTAACTCATATGAACACCATAATAATTGGTCCTGGACCGATGGGTGGAATGTGACACAATGATGGGAATGGTGGTCAATGAGAGAGAATGGATGACTCAAATGCTATATATGATGATAGAATAGGTGCATTTTCCAAGGGTGACTCAAATTAGTAATGACTATCAGATAATGAATATAACAAGATGGAAAAAACCTCTAAAAATTCCCCACCATGATTCATGAGTACCTCTTTCTAGTTTTACAAGCTTGAGGAGGATAACAAATGCTCGATATAGCTCATATTATAATGAGTCCCTCGACATATTTTTAACGAACCTGAATAAGGAGGGGTTCGGTCCCATGTGTGGGTCCTTCGATGTAGATTTTTAACAAGCCCAACGAAGGTAAAATCGATGGTCTTTTCATGTTTAGAGAGTCTAAAAAGGTCGTAAAGAAGACTCCATAATGAAATTTTTCATAAAGTTAGTCTCAAGGGTCTGGAAAAGTATAAAACGATACCTAGGAGAAATCTCCTAACCACAATGGATAGGGTGTTCCTTTTTCGTAAATAGTTTGATGAGACCAAAAAATAGATAAAATACCACTCAATAGATGTGCTTTCTAATTCACTTTAATGAGCATGAAAAACAACAAGATTGCTCGACAATCTTTTCATTTTTTAAGGAGTTCAAAAATATCTTAAAGAGTTCTCCATAATGAGGTCCTTTTTCGTAATTAGTCTAACAAGGAAGAAAAAGGGGTAAACTATCACTCGAAAGACTCCCTTTCTAACCTTTTAACAAGTGTGAAAGGAAACAATCTCACTCAACAATCTTTTCATATTTTAGAGAGTCTAAAAAGAGCTTAAAAAAGACTCCAAAGAGTTCATTTTTCATATAGCTTTTACAAGTCCGAAAAAGAGATAAAACTATGCTCGGTAACCTATTCTCATGTATTAATGAGCACAAGAAAGAACAAAAACTAAGCTCGGTAACCTACTCTCATGTATTTACAAGCATGAGAAAGAACAAAGACTAAGCTTGTGATTGGTTTCATTTTTACACAAGCTTGAAACAAAGTAAAACTATGCTTGGGTAGGTTTCATTTTTTCGTGAGCTTGAAACTAGGAAAACTATGCTCAAAACTAGTTTCATTGTTTTAATGAGATTAAAACCAAAAATTAATTGTGCTCGACACTTCCCAATGTAAACTCCAGAGGTGGGTGGTTGGTCCTTTTCCCCCATCTTGAGAAGCTAGCGGCTTAACTCCAACATGATAATCAAAGGCTAGAGACATGCCCCCCAAGCTTCATTTCATGTGCCAACTCTTCTCTCATCGCCAATTTCAAGGCCAAATTAGATTGTTGGATACTAATAGGAAAATGTTCACCAGATGAAGAAAGAGGGTCAATTGTCATAGGTATATGGAATGAAGGTTCAATTACGAGTTCTTATGAAAGAATCAATTCAACGGGCTTATCTCTTGCAGGGTATAAAATCCCTACAACAGGGGGGTCAACCAAACTAGAGTTTCTCAAAATATCTTGCTCTCCTATGCAACTTTGAGATGTTCACATTTCCACTTCCTTCGCTGCCTCAAAATCGCTATTGCAGACTCACAATAGATCACTTTCTCACATAGAATATATTCAATAAACTTATGTGTATTAATGTACTTATGAGAGACTTCTTGAAGTGTATTTATAATTTTTCAAAGAAACTTCTTTCCTTAACATTAGGGGAAACATGTTCTTTCTTGTTACAACTAATTTACCCTTTAATTAATGACTTGCCACTATTTAGGGCTTCTTAACCATTCTTGGGGGCTTCCAACTTCATGACCTCATACCTCCTCAACCGTGAGGATCTAACTGATGTACCACCTACCATTGGAAATGGTATGACAAGGATTATCCATCTATGAGTGTGGTACCTTCATTTACACTATCCTTCATGTCCTTATTCCTCAAACAACTTCAGGCTTCATGACCATACCTTTGGGGCTTCTTGTATAATTCTTCAAATGCACCCATCACATCTGTTGACATCAATTACAACCACTTTTGTTGACATCGATGACAACTGACTTACCAACAATATCCCCCTTTGGCATTGATGGAAACAATCATACTCCCCCTGTGACCATTTCTCTTCATCTATCACTTCTGATGTTTCTCTCCTCATGTTTCTCTCCTCCTTTGACATCAATGGAAAAGGGTATTTCTCTTTGGGGATACTATCCATGTTCTCATGCTTCTAATATTTCTATTCTGATCTTTATTTTTCCCCACTTTGACATCATGGGTGTAAAGGGTAACTCCCCATGTTAGTATACCTTCTCTGAAAAATATTTCTCTAACTTCACGTGATCCTCCTATATTCCTGATTTTGATATTTTCTCTTATGTATTTGTTCTTTCTCTTCCCCTTTGACATAAGGGTGACTGCTTCTGATGATTTATCTTCCCTTGTATTCTTTTACAAGATGTTGTGTAGATCAATGTGGGTCTTCTTGTATATTCTTTATTTCCTCTCTTTTGGTGTTTCTTGTCCATTGGTGCTTCCTCTTGTAATTCTCTGACATATATATACAAAATAATTCAAATTTTTCATGTTCATTGCTTAGACATCAATTACCATACTTTTCAACAATACTAATTTACCTTTGATGGTATGGCTTCTACTGACAGTTTCTCTTTCCCTATTTTGTTGTTCCTTTCATAGATTTCCTTCCATGAATAAATGATTCCACTTTTCAATATGCTTTCATCCACTGTCATGTATCTCCTTTAATTCATATCAAGTACTATCTACTAGACCTGCTAAATATATCATGAAACCATCTCAAAACAATTGTCCACGAGCATGATATGTTGATGACACATCTTTTGCAACTGATCAAAACATATTCCTTGTTGCTCAATCTGTCTATTCATTCTAAAAATCAGACTCTACATGCCTGCAACAATATGTATTGAATATATCCTTGTCCAAATACATGCCTAGAATCCTCAATACAATCATGAATATCTCCATGAAAATTGTTCCACTAATATTATTCATAACTATCAGTTGATACCTGCATGGGAATGTCTTATGAAATATACTCCTCAAACAATACAATTGTCACAAGACATTCTGCCATTCTAAAACTGCCTTTCCAAAATACGCAAACACTTCATATTGCTCCAAAGATAGTTTTTTGATATGTAGGGTTTTTTCTTAGAGTCCCACTCTTCAATATTCATATTTACTGGGAGTCTCCAAGTTGGATGGATCAGAAAAATACCTTCTCTAATGCAAATTAATCTTCTTGTTCGTCTGTGGAATCATCATCTTCTTGCATTTTGGCATCATCTTCTTGCATTTTGATATCTTCCTTTTCATCCTCTTCCTGAATTCTAAAATCTTTTTCATATTCTTCCTAAATTCTAACATCTTCCTCTTCATCCTCTTCTTGGATTTTGACATATTCCTCTTTTCCTGTAGATTCATCATAATCTTGTGCTTATGCAAATCCTATGAGTATGATCTATGGGACTTGGTTTTCATTCACATGTTCTTCTTGTTTTTCATTTCTTCTTTAAACCATCCTATATCCTACTTCAATGTTTTCCTTCATGGGAGGATCTATCACGCTTCTACAATTTCAAGCTATGTGACAATAATTGTGGAATTTGTAATATTCAATATTAGAGAGGGCCACATAATCATCTCTCACTTTAAAATTTATTCCATATGCTTTGCAATCTACAAATTTATGTCCAAAGTTTGTAATTGTAAAACAATGACCCAAAAAGAAATTTTGATACCTGGGAGTGAATGATGTTATTTGTGGTGTAGTCCTTATGAATTCCTTCTTTAGTTGATCACAATATTTTCTTTAGTTGTTTACTTCACAATTATTGAAGCCTCATTGCTTCATGAATGTACAAGGTCTTCTATACTCATTCCTCTCTAACTCTTTCTTACTATGATTCCTTCCTTTGATAAATTTTTCATAAATCATTTCTTATGTTTCTTTCATCATGGATCTTGAACCTTCCTCAACATGAAATTTCTTGTATCCTAGTCTAGATTTGTCACTGTCTAACCTTTGACTTTTGAGAATGTCTTGTAACACTTGAGAACTTTTCAATTTCTTGTTGATCTTGTTGAATTCAACTCTCAATAACATGACTTCTTCTTCAAGCTTATAAAACTCTTTTTCCTTCTTTATCATTTGGATTTTCATTACATCCTCCATCCTTTTTCCTTCTTCAAGTTCAATTTTCAAGGGGATGATTTCTTCTTCAAGTATTCTTTCTTGTTGACCGAATTCTGCTTCAATATTGTTTAAATTTTCAGATCTTTCCTTAAAATGGTTTGTCAAAATATTTTCTCTCTTTAATGATTATTTTACCTTGGGTTTTAAATGAGCAACTCATTTGGAATTTTGAGAACTATCCTTTACTTTGATCTATTCTTCTTTGAATGACTTTCTTTTCTTCCTTTCTTTCTCCAACTCACTTAAAGCATTAATTAGTTATGCTTCAAGATCTACTTCAAATTCTTCATCATTTTCATAGGTTCATTTTTAGTATCAATTTCCATGAAGAGAAATCTCTCAGAGTCAATGTCACTATCATCATCTTCATCAGATGAGGAACTATCTTCTCTTGCATAGAGGTTTTTCTTGAAGACTTTCCTTTTATCTCCCTTCTTGTTTCCCTTTTGATATTTCTTTTCTTTCTTAGGATATTCTTCTTCATCACTACCTGAATTCTTAGAATAAGGACATTTAGTATAAAAATGACCAATTTTACCACAATTAAAACATTTTAAGGGAAGCATACTTTTGTGCTTGTCGGTTCCTCTCTTCAATTTTATTACATAGTTGGTTATCTATTCATCTTCGTTTGAGTCATCGTTGCAGCTAAAAATCAGATTTGACTAATGATTTTTCTTCTTTTTTGTCTTCTTAGATGATTTGAAAGTTGCTTCCTTCTTGGATGGGTTCTCCTATTATATTCTCATTTCATAAGCTGTAAATATTCCATGTACCTCATCCATGCTCGTCGTATCAATATTTGTTATTTCTTCTAGAGATGATATCTTACGATCAAATATCATTGGAAGAGATATTAGTACCTTTTGAACAATTATATATTATTCGACTTCTTCTCCCAATACTTTAATCACATTCATTGTTTCATCAACTCGTAAAAAGTAATTTGTAATGTCTTCATATTCCTTCATTTTCAACTATTCAAATTGACCTTTGTAAGTCTGAAGCTTGGCCTCCTTTACTTTGGCATCTCTTTCATAATAATTCTGAATTTTGTCCCAAATCTCCTTTGCATAATAACAATGCATAACCTTGACATATACCAAATCAACCAGGCCATTCAAGATAGCATTTTTATCCCTTAAATTGTTTTGACTGAGTTTCTTTCCATCATTATCTGTTGGGGGAGTGGCATGGTATTTGTATGCATCTACTATTTATTTCCAAACATCAAATCCATAAGCTTGTACACATGTTTTCATCATTCTACTCTAGAAGGGATAGTTTTATCCATTGAACTATGATACTCCAATGTTAGTGTACTCCATGATCTTCCTTCTAGTGGTTAAACTATTTTATTGAAGGACCAACTCTGATACCAATTGTTGGAATACTATGAGGGGGGGTGAATCAATATGCACAATTTTTACCACTTTCAATCACAATATATATAAACTTAAACTTTATCAGCAATATTCAATATTTTATTGCTTATGCTTTAGTATATCATTGCATTGTAAAAAAATACCATTCATCAGTGCATAATAAATAACCACAGATACACAGTACACTAGAATTTACGTGGAAACCCAAATGGGAGAAAACCACATAATTCTTTCTTATTTATATCAAGCATACATTCATAGGAAGCACCAACTTCCCAATTCTCTAGCACCAACTAGAAGGAGGGTTCAACCCCCTATTTATAGGATCCAACCTGAAGGAAGCTACAACTCCTTGAATTCTCTAGCTATAATTGGAAGGAGGATCCAACCGCTTAGTTTACAGACTCCAACTCTCTGTGTTCTATATATCATACTAGAAGGAGGCTACAACCCCTTGATTTACATGATCCAACCTAAAGGAAGCTCCAACTCCCTGTGTTCTCCGGTTCCAACCACAAGGAGGCTACGAACCCATGATTTACAGGCTCCACCCTGAAGGAAGCTCCAACTCCCCATGTTGTTTGAAACCAACTGGAAGGAGGCTACAAACCCATTTCCTTTCCCTATCACATCGCCTTGAAATATAATTATAGACTCAAACTGTGACTACCACTGATCAACCTATAAATTCCACTATCACTGATACATCAACCTGTGTTGGCCCTTGGTTCTAGAAGAAAGAGAAGATTAAGGCAGAAAAGATGAAATGTGAACTGTGCGTAAGACCAGTGATTGATATTGGGTCGAAATGAGGAAAAGAGTAGAAAATATGGAGCGAAGTAAGAGAAAGAAATTTGTTTGACGAGGAGATCGAGGAAGACTTATCAGCAAGGAAGACAAATCGTGGAAAACTGAGCAAGAAGAAAAATCCACCAGTAGATGCTTCGAGAGCATCGCGAGAGAAAGAAGGAAAGACAGGTTGGTGAAGCCATGAAAACGTGGTTCAAGTTGACCTAGGGTTTTAGACACCTAGAGTTTTGTATCTAGGGTTTTGGCACTTAGGTTTCGACCTAAGGTGGTCGGTGAGCTATTTTAATGTATAAATAAAGGGAAAGAGGACCTGATATGGGTTCGATGATATGATGATGAGTGATTGTTGTTATTACCAAGAGGGAAGTATTGTGCTGAGAGAGCATTCTGTATTGTAATATCTTTAGTTGGGTGCGAAGATCAACCCTACAACAAGGTGTGTAGGGAAGGGAGAAAGAGAGATGATCTTCTAGCTAAGAGCATATATAAGACTGTATGCTTTCACTTAATATATTATAAAGCACAGTTACATGGATGTATCCCTAGGGAGAGGGTGAACCACATACATCTTGTTGTTGTGTGTGATTGATGTTGTGTGCTTTAGCCCTTTGATATATGGTTGTTACATTATTGTGTTAGATCTGATAGATGAATGTGAGAAGTAGGTCTAAGCTTGTAAATGATATATAGATGTTGTTTTGTTGTTGTATTGGATCCACTTTACATTTCCTCTACTTGTAGACATTTGTGTCCTACAACCCCCTATCGGTACTTCAAGTGAGACTGCATCTTCTTCGCAGGTGTTGCCGAAAGGTCCATTAGTTAGGGCTTATTGGTGTGCCATTAGAGTTGAACCCTGGGTCTTCCCTTGTGCCAAAAAATTCTTCCATTGCCTGGACTGGGATCTTCTTGAGGGAATGTCAAGGTGGTTTCCATCGAACACAAAGATTCAGAAGTGGATAGAAGAACAAGAAAAGGACTTTGAAGAATCCCAGAAAAAGAACGCTAAGATTACCATCGAGGACTGGTTGGGAAGGTATATCTTTACTGATATACACGAGATTTTATTTGGAGTGATTCATAGGGAGCTATACTAGTGGTTAGCCAGGTTAGCAGATACCCAGTTTGAGATCAGATCTAGGGCACCTGTGTTTTGGATGCCAGTGCTAATCAAGAAGGTAAAAAGGGTTGATAACATCGTGACAAGAGAAGTAGATCATTGGTTTGATAGTACCATCGAAGGGTATATCACTGAGTTTTCCATTGATAGAGTATATTCATATAGCCAATCAGAAAGATATTTCTTTAAGGAACCTAGAGGAATTTTTTTACAATTTCTGAAGTTGAAGATCAAGATGCTATTGCATGAGAAGAACATATTGAAGATACAGCAGTGGGTCAGATTGGAAATCTAATGTTCAAGAATTTAGACAGAGACAACAACACAGAGGTTGGACATATGCATATTGGAAGGACCTTCAGGGAAGTTCCTTTGGCGAACTTGTTTGAGCAAGATCACAAACCTCTTATACAAGAAGAAGGGTTTTATAGTGGAGAAGAGAAAGAACTATTGAACAAGGAATACTCAGGGTCCGTTGGGCCAAGAGAAGAAAAGACTGAAGAACCTCACCGAGAAGAGACAAAAACTTTAGGAACTGCGTCGACTATTGAAATAAGTACTATTACTCCTCCTATTGTTTCAAGAACACTAAGAAACCATAGTATCCTAAGTTATCAGAGCACTCAGAGAACTAGTACAAGTGGTTCAGTGCACACTCAGTCAGGAAACCTAGGAAGATCTATGGAATATGAGATGAGATTACCCACCTTTAGGGGAGATGGATTTGAAGATCCTGATCAACACTGGTTTCTATGTGAATCTGTATCGAGTATTAAGAATGTCACTGACGAAGCTGTTAAACAAGCTCAGTTTAGTACTACCCTGAGAGACTGCGCATTGACATGGTACATGAAGCTTGTCTAAGGAACTTCATAGCCTAAACCGTTGAATGAGATCAAGAATGTGTTGATTGCAGAATTCAAGAAACCCAAGTCAGAGTCACAATGCATTACAGAGTTGAAAGAAATCAAGCAAAGAGTATATGAACTTGTTTGGAATTTTAATCAAAGGTTTAAAACCTTAACGGGCTGACTGACTTTTCAGGTTCTAGACAAGCAGAACAAGGAATGGTTCATTGTTGTCGTCTTACCACACATCAGATTCCCTCTTATGCAATAGAAGATCACTTCATAGGCTGAGGCACTGGATATTTCCATGAAGCTAGAATCATCCCCTATGGGAGAATCCAGCTCAGGTATGAGTCAAATTTTAAGTCAATTAACTAGCTTATTACTGCAGGTCGAAGATATGAAAAAAGATAAGGGAAAATATAAGAGAGAATATATATGGTGCATTAGATGAAAACTAGAAGGCCATGACAAAGAGCGTTTTCCCCTATTCCACAAGTACATGGCATTAGGAGCTCTAATCCCTTTGAATCAAGTTACCCTACCTTGGTGCAAGGTATGTAGAAATAGGCATCGCCTTGGTGAATGCTATTACATGAAAAAATATGTTCAGACACCCACAAATTTGTATTTCACATTATGTAAGTCAGTAGGGCATGATGATAGGGATTGTAGGGCCTATGACCTCATGCATGAAATTTCAAGGGACATATACAAAATTCAAGGTGAAGTAAATCAAGAAGGGAACACTACGTAGTCTAATTCCCTAAGAAGAGGAAAGTTCAACCCTCATGGTGGATTCAGAGGAAGAGCACGGGTAGGAGGTATGGGTCGAGGTTGAGGCTGGATCATTTGTTATAACTGCGTACAGACAGGAAATTTGGCAAGGGACTATCAGAACCCTTGTACCACTTGCAGCTACTACAACTCATTTGAACATGTCATAGAAGATTGTCTTGTGTTGTTAGCCAAACTTCAGGAAAGATGAGGAGGAAACCAACAAGTATATCTAATCACAACAAAACCTCGCAAAGTGGATCCTAGAGTCATTGTTATCACTAGAGGATTCACTTCTACAGGAGAAGACATAATGACACTAGGGAATACTACAAAACAATTAGGAATCAAAAATGTTGTAGAGAAGACACAAGATTTTGATCCAAAGAAAGAGAAACAAACATTTGAAGAATAAAGAAAAGAATTCAGGGAAGATCAAGCTTCTTCATCAAAGGCTAGACCAGAACTAAGAGAATATGGAATGCCACTAGCATTTGATTAGTCTGCTTCACCCAGAGAAGGAAAAGAGGAAAGTAAGATCATGGAATTTTTATGCACTTGCCTTAATTTGATAAAGGATGAGAATGATGTACAAGAGCTACAAAAATTGATCAAATAGTATGACCTAGGAAAGATATATCCTCTATTAAATAAAGAAGTACATAAACTATCCAAAAAGAGAAGGAAAAATAAGGAACTACACCTGAATTCTCAAATTGGAGAGTATGATATAGACTATGGGGTCCTAGACTTAGGGTCAGAGGTCAATGTCATGACAAAGTAGACCTGGGCACTAATGGGAAAACCTAAGTTGATCTATTCCCCCATTAGGCTTAGGATGGCCAATCAATAGGATGTGAGCCCATTCGAAATTCTGGAACATGTCCCTGTGGACATCGATGGGATCAGAACATTTGTGGACTTCAAGGTGACTGAGATAGTCGATGAGAGTTGTCCTTACCCCGTGTTGTTAGGAATTGATTGGGATTTCAATAATTATATTATTGTTGACTTGAAGAAAAGAAGAATGATGTTTGAAGGACATCACCTTATGGTCATCAAACCTCTAGATCCTAATGAAGGTCCCAGATACACAGAGCCCATCAGAGAGGAAGACCACACATATGAGCTAGAAAACATATACAAATTGACATCTAGACAACAGGATTACATTAATCCTACAGTAGATGGAAACCTAAGCTGGTGAAGTCACAATGCATGTTCATCAGATTCAGAAGAAGCACTGGAGAACTGGAAAAACCAAATGTATGAAGTATCTACAAGGAGATGTTTTAGATTCACCAGAGAAGTTCATTGGATCGACACAACAGTAAGTAACTTTCCCACCTTTGATGGTCTAAATCATTTAGAAGGTTTCTTGTTGGAATTTGAAGAAATTGTACCAATACAATAAATATTGTTGGCACTGAATGAGGCCTTGAAAGAAACTCTAGCAAGATCATGGGGGACACACAAAAGCAACATTACATACTAGATATAATATCTTACTTTGATCACAACACGGTTTTCAGAACAGGTAGAAGGCTACGAAGTTAGGTACATAGGTCGAAAATTTCTGATGGACCATGTGCGAAGTTGCGAGGAAGCCTAGAGAAACATTCCTCAAGAGTAGTGGGTCCAAAAATTCATTAACATGCTAGACACAACCCCTATCAATTGGTATCTTCAAGAATAACTACACCTCATCACTGCAGATTGGGAAGGTATGACTCAGAAATTTGTAACTACCTTTTTATTTGAAATCCAATATCCTACAGTGGATCAAGTGTTACAGATTGTAAGACAAAAAGTATTTGAGGAGGCACCTATCCTCCCTTTGGAGAAAGAAGAGGATGAATGGACTGTGCCTCTTCAAAAACTACAGGGTTGTTACAATATCAATGTTGATGAAGACGATGATCCTAGGAAGGTGAACATCGTCGAAACATAAGGACATAGAGACATAGAAGGACCGAGAGTTGAGATACCTTTCATTGGGAAATCATTTAAAATCAAGAAACTTAATATTGGAACAGAGAAAAGATCGAAGCTTGCAAATGTTGGAGATTATTGGGATGATGCCACTATTGACAAGATCACAAAGTTACTGCATGAATATCAAGAATTTTTTCCAACCAAGTTCACTGATATGAAGGAAATTAAAGGGCCCATGGGAGAGATGAAGATCCCCTTGAAGCCAGATGCAAGGACAATTAAACAAAGACCCTACAGATTGAATCCTAAATATAAGGAGAAAGTGAAGATTGAATTAGACAAAATGTTGGAAGCAGGAATCATAGAACATGTTGAAGAGTCAGAGTGGATTATCCCTATGGTGGTGTAGAATAAGAAGACTGGAGAAATTAGGATCTATGTAGATCTTAGGAAGCTAAATTATGACTATTTCATGAACATATACACCATTTAATGACAAAGTGTTAGATAACGTGGGAGGACAAGAGCTCTACTCCTTCACCGATGGATTTTTAGGATACCATCAGATTAGGATTGCCAATTTAGATCGTCATAAGGCTACATTTTCCACAAAATGGGGATCCTACCAGTATACAGTGATGTCGTTTGCATTGAAGAATGATCCAACCATATTTTCTAGGGTGGTGGTCGAAGCATTCAAGGAGTTTTTACATAAATTTATGGAAGAATATTTTGATGATTGGACTGTTTTTAGTTTGTTGCAAAATCATATTGAATGCTTAAGACTAATGTTGGATAAGTGCAGGCAATGTTAGATTTTTCTGAACTTGAATAAGTGCATCTTCCTTTCACCCTTTGGAGTGTTGCTAGGCCATATTGTGTGTAAGCAGGGATTATTGGTAAATCCATCTAAGATTTCCATTATAGTTGATTTTCCCCCTCCTACTTTATTCAAACAATTTTGCACTACACTGGAACATACTGGATACTACAGGAAGTTTATTAAAGGTGATGCATAGATCACAGAACCCATGGAAAATATTTTGAAGCAAGACTGTCAGTTTCACCAGACAGAAGAATTCCAACAGAGCTTTGACACACTAAAATAGAAAAGGGTTATTTCACCTATTCTGGTTTTCCCATATTCGAGCAAGGAATTTCATGTGCATGTTGATGCATCTTCTATCACATTAGGAGAAGTTCTAGCACAACCGGGAACTAGAGACATTGACCACCCATTAGCCTTTGCTAGCAGGAAGCTATCAACCACTGATATTAATTACACCACCACTGAGAGAGAAGGGTTAGCCATGGTGTAAGAACTACATAAGTTTTGTCACTACTTGTTGGGAGGAAACTTTAAAATTTTTACTGATCACTCCATGCTGAAATACCTAGTCAACAAGCCAGTGTTGGGAGGAAGAATATGAAGATGTCTTATGCTATTTTAGGAATATGATTTTGATATCTTGGTTAATACAGGGAGAATGAACACAGACCTTGACCACTTGTCGAGGTTGGAACATGGTGAGGAACATACTAGTTTGGAGGATACACTGTCAGATGCACAGTTGCTAGCCATCAGAAAGATTGATGATCACTTCATCGAGATAGTCCAGTTCCTTTCAACAGGAAAGGCACCTAGTGAATATACAATCACCCATAAGAAATAGTTGGTAGTGCACTCCGCAGAATTTTCACTTATAGCTGGACAACTATATAAGATGGGACCTGATAAGATCTTGAGGAGATGTGTTATGGAAGAAAAAAGACTACTAATTTTAGAAGAATCTCATGAAGGGATCGCAGGAGGACACTATGCAAGCAAAGAAACAACGAAGAAGTTTCTTAGAGATGGCCTCTGGTGGCCTACTTTACATAGAGATTCTAAAGACTACTATAGAGCCTATGATTTATGCCAAAGAGTTGGGAAATTATCTAGAAGAGATGACATGCATTAGCACCCCAACTAACCTTACAAGCATTTGAGAAATGGGCCATTGATTTTGTGGGACCTATAAACCCACCAGGAAAGTGCATAGGAGAAAGGTACATAATCACTACGACATAGTACTTGACCAGATGGGCCGAAGCAAGAGAACTTAAATATTATAGTGCAACTACAGTTGCACACTTCATATTTGATGGCATCATAACTAGGTTTGGATGCCCGAAGATCCCTATGAGCGATCAAGGCACACATTTTATTAATAAAACCATTGAAGCCTAGATTGAGGAATTTGTAGTTCATCATCAGAAGAGCACACACTACCATCCACAAGTGAATGGGATAGTTGAAGCATTCAATAAGATATTGGAAACAATGCTGACAAAGATTTGCAGTGTGAACAGGGATGACTGGGATTTAAGAGTACAAGTAGTACTATGGACCTATAGAACCACTTGCAAGAATCTAACAATGCAGACCCCCTTTAAGTTGGTTTATGGTCTAGAAGCAGTTGTCTCGATGGAATATTTGGTCCCTAGCTTAAGAATCACATCCTTTACATATATGGATGACACTAGCATTGTTCAGGAGAGGCTTGTGTAGTTGGTCGAGCTAGAGGAAGACTGATTCATTGCAGGATTCCATCAGCAGGTGCAGAAGGAAAGAGAAAAGGCCTATTATGACAGGCATATCAAGAAGAAAGCATTTAAGCAAGTAGATACGGTACTCATATATGACAACAAATTCATGAAGCATCTAGGGAAGTTCAGAACCCATTGGTTGGGACAATATGAGGTTGTCTATGTTACGGAAGGAGGAGTTGCGCAATTGAGGAATTTGAATGGAGAATGGAAGGAAAGATTGGTGAATGGAATCTGGTTGAAATTGTACTATGAAAACCATCTCCCTCGCAGCTCTCGGTAAAATTAGAAGGAGGAAGGGTGTAGGTACCAGGTATAGTTGAAACTGAGTACCAGAAATAGAAAAGACATTTTGCACATAGTGGGGGAGGAGAGAGCAGAAATAACAGGCTGCTCCACGCAGCATAAAGTCGAAGAAAAAAAGAAGGATCAGATCTGAAGTTCCTTGGGAAGAGTCACAGGTAAGTGTTGGGGGCTTGTTGCCCTTGGTTTTGGAAGAAAGCGAAGATTAAGGAATAAAAGACAAAATGTGAACTACGTGGAAGACCAGTGACTGATATTGGGTCAAAGTGAACAGAAGAGTAGAAAAGATGGAGAGAACTAAAAGAAATCAATCCATTGGAAAAGGAGATTGAGGATGACAGATCAAGAAGGAAGACAGATCATGGAAAACTCATAAAGTGGAAAAATCCAATGGTAGATGCTTCGAGAGCACCGTGAGAGAAAGAAGGAAAGACAAGTTGGAAAAGCTATGAAAATGCAGGTCAAGTTGACCTAGGGTTTTAGACACCTAGGGTTTTTTTATCTAGGGTTTTGTCACTTAGGTTTTGGCCTAAGGTAGTCAGTGAGCTATTGTAATGTATAAATAAAGGTCAAGAGGACCTGATATGGGTTCGATGATGTGATGATGAGTGATTGTTGTTATTACTGAGAGGGAAGTATTGTGCTAAGAGATAATTTTTTATTGTAATATCTTCAGCTAGGTGTGAAGATCAACCCCATAGCTGGGTGCACAGGGAAGGGAGAAAGAGAGAAGAAAGAAGAGAGAAAGAGAGAAGATCCGCTAGCTAAGAGAGACGATAGGACTGCATGCTTTCACTTAGTATATTATAAAGCATAGTTCAGTGGACGTAGCCCTAGAGAGAGGGTGAACCACATACATATTGTCGTTGTGTGTGATTAATGTTGCGTTCTTTATCCCTTTGATATATGGTTGTTACATTATTGTGTTAGATCTGAAAGATGAATGTGGGAAGTAGGTCTAAGCTGGTAACTAATATCTATATGTTGTGTTGTTGTTGTATTGGATCCACTTTACGTTTCCTATAGTTGTAGAAATCTCTGTCCTGCAACCCCCTATAGCTACTTCAGGTGAGACTGCATCTGCTTCATAGGTGATGCCGAAAGGGAAAATAGTTAGGGCTTGTTGGTGTGCCATTAGAGCTGAACCCTAGGTTTTCCCTTGTGCCAACAACCTATCACTATCACATCAACTTGTCACTATCACTATCACTATCACTATCACTATCACTATCACATCAACCTATCGTTGCCATTGATATACCATCATCAACCAATTATAACCAGCTCCACTCACATGGATACCAGAACCATCACCAAGATGTTCATTAAAGAATGTGATATGTCCATACACCATGTACCATATCCATCAACCATGTACCATATCATGCATCAACCATGAAACTTGTACCATATCTTGCATCAACAATGTACCAAAACCTGTACCATATCATGCATCAACCATGTACCAAACCTTTACAATATAATGCATCAACCATGTACCAAACATGTACCATATCATGCATCGAGAGATGCACCTCATCCATATAATACATCACTCGTGATATGTCTCAATCATGCTATACACCATGCACCATAACATCAATGATGTTCCTCAACCATGTGCCTCATACATATGTCAATATCAAAAGAATGTTCCAACATCACCATGACATATACTAAACTAGATACAAAGATGGCCAAGATATGCCTCTAACAATGTACCATGACATCACCAAGATTTTTCTCAACATGTACCAACATCACCAAGACATCCCACAAGCATGTATCATAACCTCACCAAACATAACGTTCAAACATGCATATAGACATGCCTTTAAACCTCCATTCACCCTGTTGTACCAAATCTCAGGCATACATACCTTTTTGGGAATCAATGACCTAGTAAAAGCATCATTTCTCAAATATTCCTTAGCCTCACTAGACAAAGACTATCCTCATGCAAGCCTTGCGTGACGTGCACTACTTGAACCATGGTGGTGCCTCGTGGGACATGATTAGTCTCACCCACATGGGTCAAACAAACTATGGTTTATCAGAAACTCTCACTCTCCTCTTCAAATCCTAGATGTTCACCTTCACACTTCCTTCTTTGCCTCAGATTCTCTACCGCAGACACACCAATAGATCACTTTCTCACATAGAAGATATTCAATAAACTTGTTTGTATTAATGTTGTTATGAGAGACTTATTGAAGTGTATTTATGCCTTTTTCAAAGAAACTTCTTTCCTTAACTTTAGGGAAAAGTTTTTCTTTCTTTTTACAATAACTTCACCCTTTAATTAATGACCTACAACTGTTTATGGCTTCTTAATTATTCTTCAGGGTTTCCAACTTCATGACCTCATAAATCCTCAATTGTGAGGATCTACATGGAGTACCACCTACTGTTGGAAATGACATGATGAGGACTATCCATATATGAGTGTGGTGCCTACATTTACATTTTCCTTCATGTCCTTATTCCTCAAACAAATTCAAGATTCATGACCAAACCTCAGGGGCTTCTTGTAGACTTCTTCAAATGCACCCATCACATCTATTGACAACAATGAAAACTAACTTACCAACAACCGTATCCCCTATCCCTTATCATCAAATAATCCTCCAAACATTTGGAAACATACATCCCTACTAGAATTCATGACATACGCAAATAACCAATTGTGTGGAAGGATTTGTCATCTTCATAGAAAATCCTATAGCATTTCCTATCTCCAAAAAAAACTACTCAGACCATAGAATTAGAGGCAACCCTTGTAGTCGAGCCTAGACTGGAATGATCTCTAATTTTTCAAACTTTGCATCAAAGTTAACCCTCCATTTCTTAAGAAAGCAGGTTTGAGAACCCCAACTCCATTGTGTATAAAGGATATTTTTGGCTTCTTCTCCCGAGTTAATAATCTAGACCATCCATTCCTTCATCAAATTCGTGATCTTGGGATCATAGGCTAAGAGAGATGTGAAATTTTAAAAATTCTATCATTTTAGAGTGCTCATTGACATACTATTACTCACAAAATTCCCCACCAGTGCTATATCTTTTATTTCATGGCATTTCTCCCCATCTGAAAGAACCATATTGGTGTCCTTCGAATTTCCTATTCCTCTTGTGGAGTTACATGCCTCACAATCGTCTTCTCTCCATGGTGGAGGTAAAATTATTCACAGGGGAACAACCAATCATTAACTCACAAGAGAGGTACTAGTTGATAAACCCTCCAAATTATATTATTTATGAGTCCACCTCTTGAATTGGTATATATCTAGCATCCTTTCCTATATATTTGACCCCATCATCATGAGATCTTATGGAGCTCTTAGAACTTGAGAATTCATGATTTTATTCCTCCACATATACTGAAAAATGAGTAGATAAGTCGATCCCCTTCAATGTTTGGTTTGTGCATGCACTCAAGAGCCCTCATACCACCATCATTCATTCCACCATCGGTCTAAGTCTCATCAGTTCCAAGAAGTGAATCTCTAGTCTTTTCACCCACCTACAAATTTTAAAATCCTATTTCACAAATGATTGAGTGAGTATGTATAGGGTTTCCTCTACTTTGGAGAATAATAATTATTCCCACCAATTATTTTGTTCTTCAGTTACGAGTAGTTCAAGTATTTGGTCAATTATTCCCTTGTAACTCCATTATAACTAATATTTTATCTTAATATAAAATACATATTGATGATGTTATGTGTGGCATCAAGTCTCCAAACCAACAAATTGATATCAGAGTGGGTCTAGGACTAACTACCTCACAGAAGGGCTTAGGTGCCCAGGGATCATGGAGTAATAAGAGATAAGAAGTTTGTGATAAAGAAAGGAAATTATCATGGAGAAATAAATTAAAGAAATGATTGAACACTCAAGTGT
Source organism: Picea mariana (assembly GCA_032191745.1). NCBI lineage: Eukaryota > Viridiplantae > Streptophyta > Pinopsida > Pinales > Pinaceae > Picea > Picea mariana. The sequence goes on from JASDQU010372301.1 coordinate 51,622, forward strand.
ATGAATCCCTAAGTAGTAGAAGAATCATTGCAAGAAATATATCGTCGAAGAGGAGAAATAAGGAAAGATTGATAGATCGCTATAAGAAGTGGATCAATTAAGAAAGGATTGGAAGATCATATGCATCATCAAAAGAAAGGTTTGGGATATCAAGTATATCGAAAAAATAAAGGATCAACAATTCACACTAGTATTGAGCAATACGTTCTAGTGTGGAGAGAGCGATAATCTGGCAAGGAGGAAACACGTGTAAAATTTGCAAGAAGGGTTTTTAGACTACAAAAGAATCACGTCATAAGTCAGTAAGGAGGAAAGGGAAATAAATACGATGGTTTTCATCTGCTAGAAGAGTATTATGAAATTAATAAAGAAACGGTTTAAGTGTGGAGAAATATGGGTGAGTGCAATAATTTTGTGGCCGAAAAAGTGGCAAGTGAGTTAGCAGGAATGCACACTCACACGAACGTGTGCATGCTCTTAGGAATGCACATGTTTTACTAAACATATAGGTTTGGAAGTGGTCGAACCTCCATGAGGCTTGCGACTTAGGTTTAGTGGAAGGAATGCATGTGCATTCCTAAGAACATGTGCACATTCCTAGGAATGGGTGCATGTTCCGAAGAACATGTGTGTGTTCCTAGGAATGCACACATGTCCCTTCTATTAAATTTTTTTAAAAGGCCATGAGCATGATTTTTGCTCATTGTGCACAAATAACACTCATGTTTTGACTCTCATTGAGAAAATAGAGAAGATATAGATAGGAGAAACAAAGGGAGGATATTTATAATGTGTCCAAGTATGTTTGATTTATCTTATTTTTAACCCAATTTAGTCATTTGCAATTCAGTATTTTTCTCCCTAGAATCTAAATTAAAAAAAACCATAATTTTGTATTTTAATTAAAATACCAACCTGATTTACATGCCATGGATTTTAAATTGAGACATATATAATATAATGGAATCCCAAGACAATGTAAATTGTTCAGAAGAAAAACAAGAAGATCAAAAACCCAACCCACCACAACCACTCAATGTAAACACTCAAATTGATGAGGGGTTGGTTATATTAAGAACCCTTGAGGAACAATTAAGGGAAACTAAAGAGCCTAAAAGAGTTTCCTTTGCCAATTCTTTGGACACCATTGTGAATTCCATTGAAAGTGCCCAAGGGAAATTGACCTCTATTTCTAATTATACAAAAAGAATGTATGAGTACTATAATAGTGGTTTGGACAAAAACCAAGTCAAAGAACTGGGAATTTCAAAACAACAAATATTTTCTATTTTTAGGGATCCTATAAATGGACAAGAACTACCATTGACCAAGAAATGCATATTCATTGACTAGTGCATCCATCCATAGATTATTCAAAACTAGATGGATAGGTGGTATATGGTTTTTGATAAACCTCCCTGCAATAATAGGGAGATTCCCTTATATTTTATGAGAAAATTATGGGTTGAGTTTATTTTTGGTAAGAATGTCAACTACTTTGACATTGGTGAATTTTAGGGGTTGCGTTGAGAGTCCACATAGAACCGAGATAATGTCAGGCGTGACCCCGTGTTAGGTCCTCATCCCCCCAGGCAAAGGCTTGACCCCTTACCCAACATCCTCTTGTTGCAGAGATCTTGCAAGAGGTACAACTAGCCATTTCACCATTAAATCATAGCCTATAGTAGCTTTGTTGGACTATCTCGACAGGAGGTGCCTGCTAGTTAAATTGATAGAGAGGTTGGAGCTTCAATATGCATAGGAGAATACAGTGAGGAGAGGGAAAATGGACATAGAAGTCATCCATGTGAACCTCACAGAAGCTCAAGTTTTGGTAAGACATGTTATAGGCCTATAGATCCCAGTGGACAACATAAATTCAAGGAGGAGGTTAGTATATTAACCTTCTTTATGCTCTTCATCATTATATATTTATTTTTTATTTTTTGTATTTATATCGATATTTTAATGTATGTTGTTTTTCAGTTGTTATGTCTAGGAAGTAGACCCTCTACACCGATGGATGCATCAATTCCTAGCCCCACCAATGATGCAACAATAGAGGCATCCTATTCATTGGGTGCACCCCACACACATGTATGTATCACATTTGATAAATTCACCATAGTCATTTCTTTATTTTATGGCATCCTCAAATTTTTAATGTTCTCATGTTTCTACAGGATTTGGGACTAGGAGATGCCAGGGAATGCCCATCTGGGATGCACAAGTCACATGCATCACAAGTATAATTGTATATTTAAATATCATATAATTCTCAATTTTTTTGTGTTTATGTTTTTTAATTTTACTATTTGGTACTAATAGTTCAATTTTATTAATATGTATGCAGGCTATAGATATATTTTCTAGCTATAGTACTATTTCACTCCTTGGGAACCTGGGCATTGCTTCTGGGTTACCTTTCTCTATGCCCAGGGGGTTGCAATAACTTGTACATCCCATAACGATCCATCTCAGCCCACCCTCAACATCTATCTTATTGCATGCATCCTCAATGGATTCACATGCAGGGCACCCCTCTGCACCACCTATATGACACCCACCCCCACCACAATTTCCATCAGTCCCATCAACTGAGACTACAGTAGTTGAGGTTTTCTATGAGTAGTTTGTACAACCTAGTGCTCCATATTCGAGTGAATCTCCATCGAGCCCTGAGATATTCACGGTGAGATAATGCATTAATGATAATTCTTATGTTTCATGAATTTATTTTTACACATATTTTTTTAATTTTCTTGACTTGATCCTTGTAACTGATGCAAGGTGGCATCACAGAGAGATTGGATTCAAGAAGGAGGGTAACACCCTCATGAATGATAGCAACATATTTGGTGAGTTGTCTTAGGTTAAATTACAAAGTATCACTTTGTATGTATATTAATTCATTGAGGAAAATGACTTATAACACTGTTTATTCTTTGTGTAGCCTCCATAGTGTCGAAGAATGCCCAAGCCTAGAACCTCTCGAGGTGCCTCCTCAAGAAAAAGAAGAAAGATAAATTTCCATGATGCTCCTAAGGTTGGCGAGGGTGGAAGTGGTTAACAATTGACCAACTACTGCCATTCTGTATCTAGGCCATCATATGGATGTTTTTTATGTTAGGGCACTTGTTGTCGCTTTGTATATTCGTCATGAGTTTCCATTTTGTAAACAATGTACAATTTAGACAATGTTGAATATATA
>JASDQU010372301.1:55049-65446 GCA_032191745.1 Picea mariana
ATATATATATATATATACATTTCATGGCACATTTTTTATGAATCTCATTGTTTCTACATATTATGTTGATGAATATATGAATTTCAAAGTGTTTGAATTCCAAAGTATATGAATATTATGTCTATTTATCCCTTAATTTTTTTCTAAATTGATTATAAATACTTTCATTACACATTAAGGAATATCTTATGGTCGAAAAGATTGCTAAGTGTTAAATCCATAAGAAAATAATGGTTCTCAAGTAGCATTGCTTGCTAATCAACCATGTATCTCTACATCATCGATATATCATTCTTTCTGAATTATTTGCATGAATGTTGTGGATATCTATATTCTAACTCATAACCAACAATATGGACTACCTCTTGAATTATATCCATCTAAATACAAGGACAATCCACACTCAAATAGCGGCCACTTGAAAATATTGTGACTTAAAAAATGGCATATTACAATAATTTATTATAGAAATAAATTTTCTCATTTATCTTCTACATAATTGTAAATCACTTAACAATATCAACTCAATGTTATCTCAAATTAACCTCCATAACTAGTACTACAATTACTCAATTACGAAGACAACATAAGCTAAAATTAAATTATGCAAGTACACAACACTTGGAAAACCCAAACACTTCATATATTTTTAGAATACGCAGTACATGCACCTACCAATATATTTTCAAACCCTAACGATGGAAACCATAAGATAACATTAGCCAATAGCTCAATCCATTAGAGATCATCAACAAGGTAGCATACATAGTGATAAGTCCTTTTTGGAACCTACAATTGTATCCCACACTTGTACAAGATAAACGCCCTCTATCTTCTCGATAACAAGAACATTAGGTAGCACTAGGGTTTTCAAATTCCACAAAACTATAACTTTTTCTCTTACCAGAGCAACATGATAAAAATATTTATTTTCTCCTCTAGGTATAAGTCCGAGTATTCCTCGTCTCCTTAGGACAAAACCTTGACCCTATTCTTCCATTGACATTCCTTTGAGAATACTAGTGGTTAGTTTCTTAGTTGATTCAATCCATAATTTGACCATTTTATAGGGCACACACATTATTCCCCTCTTTCTATGCATGACATATATAAAATAATTTGATTTATGTGTAACCCTTAATAAATGCCAAAAACACTAGTCAATGACTCATTATTACACTCATGTTTGTTTATATTAAGTAATGGGTATATGTGAATTTTATTAAACCCATCAATTATTAATAACATTTATTTATTCTTTCATTATGTCCACTAAACTTATTGATTTTTATCAATAGAATGAGAGAGTTCACATGGAAACTAGATCTTAGAATGGGTATCATTTCCACCTACAAATAAATCTTTTGAGGTTACAATTCATGGCATCCCATAGAAAGTAATTCTATGATACAAAAATTCCTCCAGGGAGACTTGAAACAATTATTCATTTCCCTTCACCATCTATGAGAGTTTATTGTACATTCCTACCCAATTTGTGGGTTAGAGCACACAAGGAGACAAAGGACCCTCCCAAACCCAATCCCACAAACCCGTTGATGCCATTTCCAATTCATTCCATTCCATTACCATGCCATTGTCATGCCTTTCCAATCCATTCCATGTCATTCCATTTCCATTTCAATTCCATTTCCACACCATTTCAATGCCTTTCCAAGCCATGCCATGCGATTTTTATGACATGTCATTTCCGTGCCTTGCCTTGCCTTACCTTTCCATTCCATGCCATGTCATGCTTTCCTTTTCATGTCTTTTCATTCCATGCCTCACATTTTATTTCCATGCCATTCCTTTCCATGTCATTCCTTGTCTTTACATGTCATGCCATGCCTTTCCATGCCATGCCATGCCTTTCCATGCCATGCCTTGGCATGTCATTCCTTGTCTTTCCATGCCATGTCGTGCCTTTCCATTCCATGACATGAATTTCCTTTCCATGCCATGCCATGCCATGTCATCCATTTCCTTTCCTTACCTTTTCATGCCATTCCATGCCTTGCATTGCCTTGCATTGCATTGCCTTTCCTTGTCATGCCATTCCATGTCATTCCTTGACTTTCCATGCCATTCCTTTCCTTTCCATGACATGCCATTCCTTTCCTTCCATTCCATTGACATGACATGCCTTTCCAATCTATGCCATTCCATTCCATGCCACACCACTTCCATTCCATGCCACGCCATTTCCATGACATTTCCATGCAATTTCCAGGCCTTGCCATGCTATGACATTTCCATGCCAATCCATACCATGGCATGCCATTTCATTTATGTTCCTTTCCTTTCCTTTCCTTTCCATTCCATGACATTCCATGCCTTTCCTTTTCATGCCCTATCATTCCATGCCTTCCATTTCCTTTCCATGCCATTCCTTGCTTTTTCATGACATGCCATTCCTTGCCATGCCATGCCTTGCCTTTCATGCATTTCCTTACCTTTCCATGCCTTGCATTTCCTTGTCTTTCCTTCGATTCCCATGCCATGCCTTTCCTTTTCATGTCTTTATATGCCATGCCTTGTCATTCCATGCCTTTCATTTCCTTGCCTTTCCATGCCATGCATCACCTTGCCTTGCCATGCCATGACTTGCATTGCATTTTCTTTACATGCCTTTCCATGCCATGCCATTTCTATGCAAATGCTATGTATTTACAAGTCATTTCATGCATGCCATGCCTTACCTTTGCATGCATTTCCTTCCCATGCATTTCCTTTGCTTGCCTTGCCTTGCCTTGCCTTGGTATGGTATGGTATGGTATGCCTTGCCTTGACTTGGTATGGTATGGTATGGTATGGTATGGTATGGTATGGTATGCCTTGTCTTGCCTTGCCTTGCCAAGCCATGGTATGGTATGGTATGCCTTGCCCTACCTTGCCATGGATGGTATGGTATGGTATTCCTTTCCTTGCCTTGCCAAGCCATGGTATGGTATGGTATGCCTTGCCTTGCCTTTCCATGCTATGGTATGGTATGGTATGGTATGATATGCCTTATCTTTCCTTTCCATGGTATGGTATGGTATGGTATTCCTTTCCTTGCCTTTCCAAGCCATGATATGGTATGGTATGCCTTGCCTCACATTTTCTTTCCTTTCCTTGCCATGGTATGATATTGTATGGTATGGTATGTCTTGTCTTTCCTTTCCATGGTATGGTATGGTATGGTTTTCCTTTCCTTGGTATGGTATGGTATGGTATGGTTTTCCTTTCCATGGTATGGTATGGTATGTTATGGTATGCCTTTCCTTGCCATGGTATGGTATGGTATGCCTTTCCTTGCCATGGTATGGTATGGTATGGTATAGTATTCCTTGCAAGGAAAGGAAAGTGTAGGAAATTCATGTGAAGGAAAGGTATCCAAGGTATTCAAGTGAAGGAATGGTATGCAATGTATGCAAGTGAAGGAAAGGAAAGTGAAGGAAATGTATTCCTTTACTTTCCATGCCATGTCATGCCTTGCCTTTCCATGGCACGCCTTTCCTCGCCCTGCCTTCACTTTCCATTCCTTGTCTTTCCATGTCATGCAATGCATTTCCTTTCCTTCACTTGCCATGCCATGCATTCACATGCCTTGTCTTGCCATGCCATGCCTTGCATTTCCTTCACTTGTCATTTCATGCCTTTCCTTTCCATGCCATGCCTTGACTTTTCATGCCATGCCTTGACTTTCTATGCCATGCCTTGCCATTCCATGCCATTGTCATGCCAATGTTATTCCTTGCCAATTCATGCCATGCCTTGTCTTTTCATGCATTTCCTTGACATTCCTTGCCTTGCCATGGTATGGTATGGTATGCCTTACCTTGCCTTCCCATGGTATGGTATGGTATTCCTTACTTTGCCTTCCCATGGTATGGTATGTCTTACCTTGCCTTGCCTTCCCAAGCCATGGTATGGTATGGTATGGTATGGTATGTCTTATCTTGCCCTGCCTTTCGAAGCCATGGTATGGTATGGTATGCTTTGCCTTGCCTTTCCATGGTATGGTATGGTATGGTATGGTATGGTATGCCTTTCCTTTCCTTTCCATGATATGGTATTGTATGTCTTGCCTTGCCATGCCATGGTATGGTATGGTATGCCTTGACTTGCCTTGACATGGTATGGTATGGTATGGTATGGTATCAATTAATTGTGACAAGACACATTGTGCTACATTTTGGTCTTTAGAAAAATATTTATTACTAATTCTTTGAAAATCATCTAAAAGTTTTTTAACAATATGGTGACTTGTTTCTACACTTTTGACTTTTTTGATGCCTAAAATTCTCCTAACAATAGTCAAACTTCTAGATTTTAACAAAACTAAAAATAATTGACATTAAATAACATCGGATTTTGGTCCAAGATATTCTTTAATGATTTTATAAGAGTGATAACGAATATTATAGTTAGGTAACTTACCTTCAAGTGATGTTACACCACTTTAATCAACCTAGATGTGTTTAGTAGTTCTTCATCGTACAATGCTCAATCTAGGTAGGACAACGAACCCCTATTCTGGCACTCTTGACCCCCCTGTTGTGGAGTTAACAATGTTCTATTTGTTTCCCCTTCAATCATTTGCAGATCAACTATGGAAGGAGAGTATACATGAGATTGACTAGTTTCTATAACATTTGACTGTTCAACAAGAGATTGCACCACATAAACATCTTCACTACAATGTTTTACATTAGTTTCTTCTCTATTTTCATCCATTCAATAATCAACTCCAAGAAAATCCTCCATCATATGGTCATCCACAACAAGTTGTCTTGATGAGATATTGGATGGATTTCTCTCTAATGAACTCTTGTGCTTTTCTTCTGGTGATGGAGGAGAAACAACAACGACATCTATTTCGCTAGAAATTTGATTTTCCTCTTCTAAAATACCACACTTTGACATACGTAACATTGTATTTTCTCTTTATTCTTCTACCTTTTCGATCAGTTCCTCTTTTCTCAAGGTCTTTGTTTCTCGAATCCATTGGTTCCCCATGTTCAAAGAGAAGAAATGGCTTCCAAACACCCCACCACAAATTTTTCTTTGTATTATGTAATAAGGAACAACTAACAATTACAATTCCAAATGGGGAAATTTGTCTTCGTATTAAAAAATAAGACACAAGTAATAATTCCAATTCCAATTGGATAAATTTTTGGATTACTGAGAGGGGGGGTGAATCAGTAATAGCATAATTATAATCCTTTTTCTCCAAATAATCCAAGTGTTATATCAATGTAGAATTATTATCCCATAATGAGCAATAAGAAATGAACAATCACACACATACACAATACACCTATGTTTTAGGTGGAAACCCAAATCGGGAGAAAACCACAGAATGCTTTATCTTATATGTCTTGAAGAATTACATTCATTGGAAGGACCAAATTCCTTTATTTTCCAGCTGCAAATGGAAGGAGGATCCAACCCCCTAGTTTCTTAGGCTACAACCTGAGAGAAGCTCCAACTCCCCAATTCTTTAGCTACAACCAAAAGGAGGCTACAACCCCCTGTGTTATTTAGCTACAATTGGAAGGAGGATACAACCACCTATCCTTGCCCCATCCAACTGCCCTAAAGTAAATGTAGAATGATGGAACCATTGTCACAGTATCACTGTGACATATACCACTGTAAACATGTACCAATAAACATGAACCATCCATCAACCATGCATCAACCTGTACCTCAACCTGTTATCAACATGTAGCATAAACATGTGCATCAACCATGCACCAACCTGTACCAAAAAATATGTAATCAACCTGTACCATAAACAAGTGCAACCAACCATGTACCAAGTATGTACCAATCATGTGTCAAGTACTCATCAACTATGACTCATCAATATGTACCAACATCATCAGCTATACACCTCATGTATGTGCCAACTCATCAATTACTTGTCTCAAGCATGCACCCAACTTGTACCTCAACCAAAATCCCCCATCAATTTCATCATCCAAATATGATTTGTAACTCTGTAATAGAACCGGTGTATATGATCACATTCCTGCAAACCTTCCTTAACTTTAACAACAAGTCACTAGCATTTTCATCAAACGTTTCTTTAGTCTCACAAGACTAGTTTTGGATTAGTCAAAAACCCTAACTTGAAATAATCATAACTTTGTACTTGTAATGAATAAATATATGAAACGGATATACAATGTTATTCAGTGTATTTTATGCAATTCCTCTAGGTTTCACTACTTTGAACCTCTCAGAAAAGAAGTTATGGAAAAAATCACACACCTTGTTGAATTATGGCTTATTCTAGAGAGCGACCTTGTAGAGAGTGCCCCACACAGAATCTTTGTTAAATTGATCTGAAAATGTTACACAGAATACTAAAGACTATACGCTAACCAACACATTTTTTCTGACAGAATTTGGATCTCTTATGAATAAGTTATGATGTTTTTACCCGAAACACTTGTTTTTTACTAGTTTCAGGACTAGCCACAAACCCTATTTTCCACGGAGTGTAACTCCAAAAATACAACGACCCACAAGATTATTACCAGTATTTGTGTGTTGATATGTTTATGAGTATTTCTAAGTTCTGTTGGTGTTCAAGAACTTTGAAAATACCTTCTCTTTGTTTCTGCACAAGCTTAAGTAGGTTTCTAATTGCTTGAATCTGCACTGAAAATTTATATGTGAGGTTATGTGCTAAGAGTAGCACAATTTTGATTTTATGACAAGAAATAGATTTATTAGTTTTATCATCACATCACATAGTCTATTGCGCAGTAAGTATTGAGAGCTCATAGACAATGTGTTGGACCGCTCAATTTTCTTTGTAAATGTAGCGTGTTGAGTGGGTCTATGTGATCTATATCCGAGAATGTGTTGCATTTAAAGTAGAAAGAGAAGTAAGTGTGTGTTGTTCCAAGGAAGAAAAAGGTAGTGCGCGTAGTTCCAATAAATAAGAAGAAAATGGATTAGAATTGCAGGCAAAATTCCAATCTTAAGTTCAGGGTGATTCCTGGATGTGGAATTTCAAATTTGAACATTTAAATTTTGGAGTTCTGAAGCTAATACATACACAGGATATGGTGAAAGGTTTTCCATTAATTGAAAGACCATAAAAAATATGTGAAGGTTGCATATTTGGAAAGAATCATAGAGATTCATTTCTAGTTGGAGAGTCATATAGAGAAAAAGATCCGGAAATTGTACATTCAGATATCTGTGGACCAATGAAAACAACATCTATATGAGGCAGTACCTATTTTCTTACATTTATTGATGATTTCTCAAGAAAAACATGGATTTATTTTCTATAAAATAAATCCGATGCATTTGGTTTCTTTAAGCAATTCAAATCACTTGTGGAGAAGAAAATAGGTTATTACATCAAGTTTCTAAGAACTGACAGAGGTGGTGAATATGTTTCAAGATGTTTTCAGAACTTTTGTAAAGTTCATGGAATTTACAAGCAATTCAATGCACGGTATACACCACAGTAGAATGGTGTCATGGAGAGGAAGAATCAAACCATCATGGAGATGGAGTGCAATATGTTATCATCCAAACATTTGTTAAATGAGTATTGGATTGAGGCATTAGAAATTACGATATACATCATGAACAAATGTCTGACAAAGAGTGTGAAAAAAAATGTTCCTCAAGAATCATGGACACGAATGAAGCATAATGTTGCACACTTGAAAGTTTTTGGTTGTGTCGCATACACACGTGTTTGAGATGAGATGAGAAATAAGTTAGATAAAAAGGGACATAAATGTATATTTGTTGGGTATTCTGAAGATACAAAATAATACAAATTGTATAATCTTATTGCAAGAAAAGTTATAATCAACCACGATGTTCAATTTGTGGAAAATGAAGCATGGGATGGAAGCATAGAAAGAACAGCTAGAATTCTTGATGTTATCGAGCATGATGACATGGAGGATAAAGTAGGTCAAACAATAATTATAAATCAGAGAGAAAATCCTTCCACAACTGGAATTGCGACACAAATCACAACTCAAACTACTCCAGTAAGATCTACAAGTGTGCAATCCACCCCTAGAGCGCAACAAACTACATAAATCAGCTCGAGTAGTTCTACATCTATAGATCCAACATTAGCAAGTAAGTTACCAATGAATAAAATAAGTTTGTGCAACATCTATAATGTTGATACAACAAATTCATTTTTAGTCTTTTCTTTGTTTTCGTAAATAAATAATCCATTAAAATTTCAAGAAGTTGTCAAGGATGATGTATGAACACAAGCCATGGATGAAGAAATTAAATGCATAGAGAACAATCAAACATGGAAATTGGTATATGTACCTAAGGACAAGGATGTGATAAGTGTCAATTGGATTTATAAAACCAAGCAAGTTGCAGATGGAAATGTGGAGAAGCATAAGGAGAGGTTAGTTGCAAGGGGTTTTACACAACAATCTGGAATAGATTTCAATGAAACATTTGCACCAGTTGTGCAAATGGACATAGTCAGAACTATTTCGGTTATTGTTGTGCATAATAATTGGCATGTTTAACAAATGGACGTAAATTTGGCATTCTCTACAGGACATTTTGAAGAAGTATATGTGGAACGACCACAAGGCTATGAGATTCCCGGACCAGAAAACAAAGTATGCAGATTGAAGAAGGCATTGTATGGATTAAAGCAAGCTCCCAGAGCTTGGTACAATCACGTATATTCCTACCTTACTCGGAATGGATTTCAAAGAAGTGATTATGAGCCAATATTGTACATCAAAGACAATCAACAAGGTAATATGTTGATTGTTTGCTTATATGTATATGATTTGATTTTTACAAGTGACTTTGGCATAGAAGAATTTAAGTCATTCATGAAGGATGAGTTTGAAATGACTGATTTGGAGCTTATGAGATATTTTATGGGCATTGAAGTTCACTGGTCCAAATCTGGTATATTTATTTCACAATCTAAATATACACATGAAATCTTGAAAATATTCAACATGATAAATTCCAAAGCAGCCCCAACACTTGTCATAACATGAACGAAGTTAAGTAAGGAAGATGAAATATATAAATTTGTTCCCACTCTGTTTAAAAGGTTGGTAGGCATCATTATGTATATGACAGCAACGAGACCTAATATTATGTATAGAGTGATCTTTATTTCAAGGTTCATGGAAACTCCAAAACAATCATTGGAAGGAAGGAAAAAGAATTCTGAGATATGTGAATGAAATAAAAAACTTTGGCATTATGTACTCTACTTTAGAATATTTAAGACTTGTTGGATACACTGACAACGATTATGGAGGCAACATAGATGATAGGAAAAGTAAGTCTAGGCACACATTTCATTTTGGAACAGGTATAGTGTCATGGAAATCAAGGAAAAAACCTATTGTGACTCTTTCTTCATTTGAAGTTGAGTATGTCGCAGCTACAAGCGTAGCTTGTCAAGCTATTTGGATGAGCAAAATGTTAAAGGATTTGCAGCAAGAACAATATGAATCAACTACAGTTTTTTATGATAACAATTTATCCATTGTTGTAACATCCCCAAAAATAAATTATTATTGAAGTCTGAAAAATACTTAGGAAATTATTTCCATTTTTGGTAAATTCGAAATTGGAAAATTATTGTCATTTATGGAAATTCTGAATTTCATATTTAGTTAATTGTAATTTAATTTTGGTGACTGTTGGGAAAATATTTTATTTTCCCAACCAACTCTTTGACTATGACACTTGTAAGAAACAAATATTTTTTTATATTTATTGCTAAGAGACAAATGGAACAGCCAGGTTGAAATCAACTAATCATGACTCCATGAGTGGGGAACATGTTGGAACTACCTCAGGGTTGAATGTTACAAGCGACAAATCAGGAATTTGGCCATTGGAAACCCCTAAAAATCAGGGATTTGTAAAGATGCAAAATTTCCCAAGGGGAAAAGACCTAGGCACAAATGCTTTTGCACATATAGCATATGGGAGGAGAAAGGGCGTTGCCTAGTATGCTAAGGAGGGGTTATCACTTGTTTTTATGAGAATTGGTTTGCTGAGTGTGAGGCAAGGAGAATTTTTCTAATTCCAAAAGAGGACAATAGCTTAGGAGTGTTAGAAAAACAGGACTGCGGAGCAATAAAATAAAACAAATGTAGAAACAAAACATAGAAGACACTCAATACAAGAGAGACACGGATTTACATGGTTCACCCAGTGTGGGCTACGTCCACCAGAGAAATTGCCAGGTCCTTCCTTTATTATTATCTAGCAAATGAAGGGATACAACCTACAGCAAAACCCGTTGTAACTTCCTCTTCTTTCTCTCACAGTCTCATCTCTCAGAATACAATATTCACCCTCATACATAGCCGCAATACATTTCCCTCATAAAAGAGGGCTTCCTTATAGGG
>JASDQU010372302.1:0-16663 GCA_032191745.1 Picea mariana
TGTACTCATGGTCGTCAGAGAGAAAGATGTCGAGAAATCCGACGCTTTCCAAGGGTGTGATCTATCTCATAAAAATGAATTAATTGATATTGTTTCTAAGTATGGAGATATTTTTCAAGAACCAAATGGATTACCTCTTAAGAGGGAAATCCAACATGAGAAACATCTTCAGCAGGATTCTCCTCTTCCTATTGTGGGCATGTATAAGATGTTAGTTGTTGAGATGACATAGATCAAGAAGAAGCTACATGGCTTATTGGATCAAGGGGTCATAAGGCCCAGTTCATTTCCTTGTGATTCTCTAATCGTGATTTTGCCAAAGAAGGATGACACATGGTGAATGTGTGTCGATTACCAGGCCTTAAATAAAATCATGGTGAAAAATTGATACCCTATTCTTCACATAGATGATTTAATTGATCAATTGAAGAATGTTGTTTATTTCACTAAGTTGGATTTGCGCAGTTGATATCATCAAATCAAGGTCGCAAAACATGATGCATGGAAAAATTCCTTTAAAACCAAACATGGATTGTTTGAGTGGTTAGTTTTGTCATTTGGGCTTTGAAATTCTCCAACAACTTTCATGCGTGTGATGAATGATGTATTCAGGCCTTTCCTAGATGACTTTGTGATTGTATATTTAGATGAAATTATTATTTTTAGTGGGACTTGGGATGAACATGTGAGGCATGTAAAGAAAGTATTGGATACTTTTCAAAGGGAAAAGTTGTATGTAAAATTGTCTAAATGTGAATTTGGCAAGACTGCACTTGTGTACTTAGGTCACATTGTAGGAGGAGGACAATGGAAAATTAATCCTTCCAAAATTGATGTAATTGTAAATTGGCCTGAGCCAAAATGTGTAACCGAAGTCTGAAGCTTCTTAGGTGTAGTCCAGTATTGGAAGAGATTCATTCCCAACTTCTCCTTTATAGCAGGTCCTTTGTATGCTTTAACCAGTGTGAAGAACACTTTTCAGTGGGAAGGAAAGCAACAAAAATATTTCAACATTTTGAAGGAGAAGATCAGTATAACACCAGTATTAGCATTGCCAAATCTTCAACAACCTTTTGAGATTGAGATAGATTTCAGTGGATACGCCATGGGTGCAGTATTGATGCAATATCGTAAGCATATTTGTTACTACTCTGAAACTTTTAACCAAATTGTTGTTAACTATCCTACATATGATAAAGAGTTGTATGCATTAGTCTAGAGTGTAAAGAAATGGAAGAATTACTTGTTAGGGAAGGAAACAATCATACATATAGATCACCAACCCTTACAGTATCTTCAAGCACATACCAAGTTGCAACAATATAGACACTACAAATGGATGGGTTTTCTGCAACAATTTCATTTGGTAATCAAGTAGAAAAAGGGTACAAGTAACAAGGTAGTTGATATGCTTTCTAGACCTCCTATTGTTGCTTCTATTATGTTGAAGAATATTTATTTATCTCATGATAGCTATGTAGAACAATATTCCATAGATGAAGATTTTAAAGAAGTATATGCAAAGCTAACCCATGGTGCACGGGTAGAGAACTATTGTTTGTAGGGAAAACTACTCTACCATCTTGGAAAGCTATGTATTCCTACAAGTGAATGAGTCCATGTAATACGAGAAGATCACACTTCTCTTGTGTTTGGGCATTTTTGGGTAGGAAAAACTATGGCTCATTTGCAGAGGTTTTGTTACTGGCCTCAGATGAAAGAAATTGTAACTAAATATGTAAAGGGGTTTGTGATGTGTTCTAATTGTAATCCCACTAATAGAAAACTAGGGATATACTCACCACTTCCTGTTCCATCCCATCCATGGGAAAGTATCTCCATTGATTTTGTAGGGGGTTTACCAATGATGAAAGGGGGTCATGATTATTTGTATGTTGTAATGGATAGGTTCAAAAAGATGTGTATCTTGATGCCATGTAAAAAGTAGATCACTACTGAGTAGACTGCTAATCTCTTCTTTCAGTATGTTTGGGTTCACTTTGGACTACCCACATCCATTGTCTCAGATTGATATACTCGATTCCTTGGGGACTTTTGGACTAGCTTGTGGAGGATTATGGACACCAAATTGAAGAGGAGCACTACTTTCCATCCACGGACCAATGAACATACATAGGTGGTAAATCAAACAGTGGTACTTTTTCTTCGAAGCTACTACAACAAGCATCCCAAGTTATGGGATGAGCAGATACCCTATGTACAACATGCGTACAACCGAGCTTTACATTCATCCACTCAGAGTTCACCTTTTGAGACATGTTTTTGGTACCTACCAAAGGTTCCTTTGGAATTTATGTATGAGAGAGATGCTGATGTGAATGAAGATTGAACATAGGATAGATCCCGCAAGCTCATCCATAGGATCCAACAAATACACCAGGAAGATAGGGAACAATTGGAGAAAAGTCAAACAAAGTATAAAGCTCAGCATGACAAGCATAGAGTTGATCATCAGTTCCAGGTTGGACACCGGGTATGGCTTCACATCAGAAAGGAGAGATTGAAGGGTGAAGGAAAGAAACTCAAGCCCATTCATTATGGACCCTTCACTATATTGGAGAAAAGTGGAACCAATGATTTTCGTCTGGATCTTCCACCTTACATGCAGATTTACTCAGTTGTGAACGTTGAGAACTTGAAACTTTTTGAGCCTCCCATGATCATGGATCAAGATGGGGAAATTTAAATACCTTCATTTGATGATTTTTCACCTGAGTACTTGGATGAGTTACAGGAATATCATCTTGGATAGGAGGACGAGGACTTCACGCAGGGGTGATGTTGATTATCTTCGATTAGGATTGTGTTGGTTTGATTTCCTTCCTTAGTCGTCTGAGTTATTGACCCAGGGTTCATGTCATTTGGGTTTCCAACAAAGCCTCTAAAACTATTGGCCCTCCTGGTAAATGAGAAGGCAACATAGTACACAAAATGCACTGCACAATCTCACCTGAGATAGATTTTATGGGTGATTGTAGGAATCAGGTGTATACAGCCTAGGAAAAAGTAGGAGAAAGTAGGACAAAGTAGTGAAATCTACTTATTCTTCCCGGTTTCATGCACATGTTCTTGAATTATTTCCCAAATAGCATAAATAGATTCATAATAATGTATATACTGATTCATCAAACCTAATCATTAATTTCTGAAAGAAGTAAAGACATGCATGCATTCATAACATTACACAGATGTTACCATGGTTCACCCCCTCCTGGGCTACGTCCACAAATATTTGGCTCTTGGTTATTTTATTATGATAGTTCTGCATGTCCGGTGTTGTGCACTTACAATTCTTCTCAAAACTGGGTAAGATCTATGTGAGGTGAACTAGATCAAACCAATCTCTACAGCCTACAGTCTAATGCTTAGATCTACCTTCCCTCATATCTTCTTTTCTCAACATCTTACAAAATCAATTCATACAATGAAAATCCATTACATATCGCATTCGCTCATGCATAGGTACAATCTTTAAAAACTACTTAAAAAGCCAACCTGAAAAGTCAACCTATCTATCATACCTTTGTATCTATATTTATACAGTTCAGGCTCTTCAGACATTTACATTGTATTACCAAAACCCTAACCCTTCTTATGTTAGGTATTTCTCCCGTACACATGTTGTTCTTCCTCCAGCTATTGCTTTCTTTTGTGCACGCTTTCTTGCAGCGTGTGTGTTGTTCTTTTTCCAGTTGTTCCTTCAACTTCTACATGCTTTCTTGACACAATCATCCTTCTCTTCCCTTCAGCCTAGTGCCAATAGACCCCTAACACTGACATGTGACTTGTTCTGATTCACCTAACCTTTTTGTGCTTCCTTGATCTCCTTGGTGATCATCTAGATTTTTTCCTGCAATTCGGTTACTTTTGTCAATGCCTGTGCAATTTTCTCCATGATGGTGTTGATTGTCTTAACTGCCACTTCGTCACTAGTCAATCCTACACACTCTAGCTATGTCTGTGTTATCTGTATTCTCGCTCCTTCTGCCTACATGAGTACTTTTGCTACCCATTCCTGTAGGGGTTCTATTTGAGCCTGACGCTCATGTTTTTGTGTTTGCGCCATGATGAGTTCTGCCTGCATCTTCTTCAGCTCTTGCATCCCCTTGACCCATTCTGGAATTGGTATGGTCTTATGTCACTGCTTGAGTTCTTTGATCATTGCATTGATCCTCTCCTCTTCCTTTTCCCAGTGTTGGACCCGTGGTTCTTCTTCCAGTCTTGTCCAAAGTTGTGCTGCTTTCTTGAACAAGTCAGCTATCATGCAAACATGTTTATCTATCTCCTGCAATTGTGTTGTTTCTTCCTGCTTCCTTTACACCTTCACTGCTGGTGGAGTTGTTGGTCTAATCTACTCTCGGAGATTCTCAATCTCCTTCTGGTATTGATGAATTGCCTACACAATCTGGTCGACCTTTTCTGTGGCTGGGAGTTCATTCCCTTGCGCAGTTCTTGAAAGTTTCCCAAAAATTTCTTCCACTCTATGTTCCAGCTCATTTCTGCCTTCTTTCTCCTCCTGATTTTCAAATTTGGCCTGTGCACAAACTATTTCCAGTGCTTCCCGTTTCTTTGTCGCTTGTTGTAGCTCGACCAAATTTTTGTGTGCGCGAGACTGCATCTCGTGGTCGACGCTAACCTGCAATTTGTATAATGTCATTGATGGAATCCTTGTTAAGACCAATTGGATGTGGTCCAAATCCTTCAGTGGTGTCTGTCCCACAATTTCATCCATTCATAGCATGCTAGGCTTTATGTAGACCGTTGAATGTGCGTGTGGCATCAGAAGAAATGGGTCTCGCTCTTCTACCTCCACTCTATCTTTGGCATCTACAATTGATGGATCTATGCCTCCACTACTACTCGTGATCTAGGCTTCCTCGAATTTCTTAAGAAGTTGTCCCATTTATGCCAGTTCCTTCTGCAGTTCATCTGTGTGGTACGCTGCATGATCGAAATCCTCTGCGAGGAAGTCCTGGAACATTCTGGCCATAATATCTCCATGATCATATAGTCTGGTTCTGGTCATTGTGCATTTGTTTTCTTGCGCGGGCCTACTGCCTGTACAACTGATCTCTTGTTTCCCCCTGGTTCCTGTGTAATGGGGTTTAGAGCGGTTTCTGGTGCTCCCTCAGCCTGTTTCCATTGTCCATTGGTTGGCTGAGTGGTTTCTTTCTTCCCCTTATAGGTCCCTAGTTGTTATGAGTTGTCGTCTGCTAGGGTCGGCTTGTTTTGGCCCGTTCTTTGTCTTTTGGGTACTAGGATTTGCGAAGGCTGTGTTTTCACCTGCATAGTCCCTCCTTCTGTTGTTTGTCCCGGTACTTCTCTGGGTATGGATGGGATCCTCCATTCATAAGGCCATTCATTGATTATCATCTCGATATCAGCCTCGGTGACGCAGTAGCGCATTTGTAGCCACTATTTATCCGGATCTTACCTTGGTTGTATCCACATGGATTGTCGTCTAGCCCAGAAATTGGTGATGTCCCCATATCGCGCGACAACCTCTGGTGTTATTCTCCATGCTCGGCTAATGGATTCATGTATCTCCCATAGGTATACTTTGAATACAATTCCATTCTCCTTCTTATGTTTGGCCAGTGGCACAGATTTCAGTACGCGATATCTCGCTCCCTCGGGTTGTGTTCTGGTAGCAAAGATTACATGTTCGGGTTCTCGCCATCCCATAAATGATATGAGGGTGATCAACCATGAGTATGGCACCGAGCTCATGGAGGTGTCTTCTGCGCACTAAACTGCAACAGCGATGACTCTTGCTTGTACCTCATCTTTACGACATTTCCTTAGTAGTTTGCAGGCTAAGATCTTTGTGCCTAGTTGTGTGGTAGGATTTTTGATCCATTTGATTATAATGCCTCTTGTTCCCCTGTCAGTGTCATATTTCTTCTTCATTTCTTCTGCCAATGTTTTTTCCTTGGATTTGTCATCCAAAATCAGCGCAGGGTCCATACCCCGGGTGGGTAGTCCTGTTATCTACGCGACAAGTTCAACAGTTATGGGGACAGGTTTTTCCAACCATATATCCCCTCCATGTGTGACTGCTAACAGTTTTTTGATGCATGCCATCACATATTGGCCTCTACCAAAATGTGGTATCTTCAACAATCCTAAAATTCCTGTTCCATTTGCCCATTTATGTGGCTGACTGATTGTTTCCCTGAGTTGGTTCACGACTATGTTCTGCATAAAGACCTATGGTGCAAGCTATGGATATTTGGTCTCATTTTCTATGGCATGGTCATAATACTTGAGCTTCCCGACATGACCTAATAGTTTTGGGTCTACCTGTACTCCCTCTGGTATGCGAGGTAGCACAATCTCTGCAGCTAGTTTCTTTCAAGGTGAGCTCAATATCTAAACTTGGTCCTCTTGTTGTGTTGGTTGGCTCAAAGTTCCAACAACTCCCGATTGTTCCCCTGTCATCTATTCTGGCCAAGACCAGGTGGTTACAACGATCTCCTCTTTTGGTTGATCTAGGCCGGGTACTCGCATTTTGTCTGGTTTCTCCTCTGTTCCCAGGTTCTATGTCATTCTGTTCACTTCCATGGCTGCTTCAGTGTGTTCAGGTTGTAGTTCCTATTGGGTTTCTGCTTCTTTGTTCTGAGATTCTTGTGTTGCTATTGGTGTGTCCTGTTCCATGGATTCTTCTTGTGGCCACTGAATCTCTTCCATTATTGGTGTAGAGTCTACTAGTATCTCCTCTAGCAATTGGATTTCGTCAATATCGACGATCTCCGGTTGTTGCTGTTCATTTTCTTCCAGCGGTCCGTGTGATCTAGTTTGAACCCTAGTTGGTAGAGTTGTCTGGCTCAGTTCGGCTAGCTTCGGTGGTGCCATAATGGTGATTTTCGAACGTTTTCTAAGTTCGAATGGCTTCAGTGAGCTCTATGGTCTTGCTTTGGTCGTTCTAGCTGTTATTTCGTTCTCTCGGTTCTTTCGCAAATAAACCAGGTTCTTTTGTGCTCTTGTGTTGTATGGACTTATCCTGAATATTGTTAAAGAGGCTCCCTCCATTGTGTGATTAATGCACCATAAATATGGGTTCAATGCATCTGTGGTGATTTTGTACTTTCCATTATGCCTAGTTTTCCATCTCCAGTTGGTGCGTTTAATGTGGTGTCCCATCGATTCTTTCCTTGCTTTAATTATGCCTTTGTGTTGTCCTATTAGCCTACTTTCGTCGACTTTAATTTTCCCGCTTATCTCTCTTTTTTATCTAATCGTTGTCTTTTCTTTTCTGTCTTCATGTTTCGTATTACATGTAGCCTATTCGTCGTTGGCATTCTGCGTGCTCTTTTTTTTTTTTTACTGCGCGGTGGGTGGTCGACTGTCCTTGTATGGATTTAGTCAGCTTCCATTGATCATTCCTCTAAGGTCTGTGCTTGATAAATCTCTTAAATGTACAACTCCTCCATCTGTGACATATTTTACCTCGTATGGTCCTAGACAATGCATTCTCAGCTTTCCTGGGTGCTACAACAATTTACTTTCATAGATAAATACTAGGTCTCCTTCCTTAAATGTTTTCCTCTTAATGTGTCAATCGTGCCAAGCTTTGTCCCTTGCTTTCTACATTTGTTGGTGGAATCCTACCAAGATTCGGTCTTCTTCCATCGACAATAGCTGATTCAGTCTTTCCTGTACTGTGACTCATTCTGTCATTTGTGTGATAGCTGCTACACGTAGGCTGGGTATTAAGAATTCTAAAGGCATGAATGTTTCTTGGCCATAGACAAGTTTAAAGGGTGTGTGCCCAGTCAATTTTTTGCATGTAGTCTGATACGCCCATAGTATTGCTAGTACCTTGAGATCCCAATTGTCTTTGTTGACGTTACAGATCTTTGTCAGAGCGTTCTCTAGAATTTTGTTGAAGGCTTCTACTGTGCCATTTTCCTGTGGGTGGTATGGTGTGATTTTTTGGTGATGGACTTCAAACTCTTTGAGAATCACTCGGATGGTGTTGTTTATGAAGTGCGTGCCTTGGTCACTCATCAAGAATCTTGGGCACCCAAATCTCATAATTACTTGTTCAAACAAAAAGTGTGCAGCTATCTCCACGCTGCAATCTCTTACTAGTGCGACTTCCACCCATCTTGTTAAGTATTTTGTCACGGTGATAATGTATCTTGCCCCAATTCTTTTCAATGGTGGGTTAATTGGTCCAACAAAGTCTATTTCCCATTTTTCGAATGCTCATAATGTCACTTGTGGTTTCAGTGGAATTTTGTCCCTTTTGTTGGGTTTGCCTACCCTATGATAGACATCACATCGCTGACAGTATTCTTTCGAGTCTCTGTGGATCGTTGGTCACCATAATCATGCGCGTAGTATCTTACGCGCGGTAGATTTTCCTATGTAATTCCCTCCTGCTATTCCCTCATGGGTTTCTGCTAGAATTATTGGTCGTTTGTGTCTAGTACGTATCTTCATAAGATGCTATATGTGCCCATCTTGTATAGATGTCCCACGATCAATTGATAGCCGACTGCGCAGACTACCAGGTTCTTCTTCTGTGCAGTGGTTTATTCCTGCGGCCCAGTACCTATACTCAAGTACTGAATAATTTCTACGAAGTAGTCATCAACAATCTATACTGAAAATTTCTGTGCATCTAGAAATTTGTCTTCTAAATTTGTTGGTTCCTCTCCATTTGTGACCCTCGATAGGTGGTCAGGACCGACATTCAGTTTTCCTGGTTTAACTATTACCTCAAAGTCAAATTATTGAAATAGAAATAACCATCAACAGATTATCCCCCCCAACATTGGCTTGTTGACTAGGTATTTCAGGGCTGAGTGATCTGTAAACATCTTGAAGTGTTTCCGAATAGGTAATGCCTAAACTTTTGCACTGCGTAAACCATAGCTAGGCCTTCTCTTTCGGTCATGTTATAGTTCTGTTCTAAGTTTGATAATTCTCTGCTTGTGAATGCTATCGGGTGATCCAAGTCTCCCGCTCCTAGTTGTGTTAGGATAGCTCCAAGTGCTATTGCTGATGCATCTACATGTACGTGGAATGTCTTCTCCCAATCTGGAAATACCAATATTGGTGCGGTAACCATCTTTTCCTTCAGGGTATCTAGACCGTGTTGGCACTCATCATTCCATTGATACTTTGTATCCTTCCTTAACAGTTTTTCCATTGGCGTTGTAATTTGCACGTAGCCTTTGATTAATTTCCTATAATATCCCATATGTCCGAATGTTGCTCTTAGTTGGTGGACTTTTTTTAGTGCTGGTAAGTTAACAATGACGACAATTTTTGCTGGGTCCACTAGCAAGCCTTGTTTGCATACTATGTGTCCCAGTAGTATCCCAAACGGTGTTCCAAATATGCATTTCTCTATATTCAGTGATATATGGCACTGTCTGCATCGTTCTAACATCAGTTGTAAGACTTCCACATGGTTCTTCAGTAGGCTATACTCTGTCCAATCATCCAGGTATACTTCGAGGAATTGATGGATGAATTCCTTAAATGCTGCAGTGACCACTCTGGAGAATATCACAGGTGCATTCTTCAGTCCAAATGGCATGACTGTGTACTGGTAAGATCCCCATTTCATCTCAAACGTGGTCTTGTGTCTATCCTCCTATGTTATCCTAATCTAATGGTAGCCTGAGAATCCATCAGTGAATGAGTAAGCTTCGTGGCCCCCTACGTTCTCTAGTACCTCATCCGTGAATGGTGTAGGAAATGGGTCGTGTAGGCATGTATCATTCAACTTCTTCAAGTCGACACATATCTTGATTCCTCTCCTCTGTTTCTTGTCTTGTACCACCATCGGGCTTATCCATTCTGATTCTTCGACTGGTTAGATGATGCCGGCCTTGAGCATCCTATCGATCTTGTCTTTAACTTTTTGTTTGTATATGGGATTCAGTCTGTAAGGTCATTGCTTAATGGGTCTCACATCAGATTTGAGTGGTATCTTCATTTCTCCTAATTCTACAGCTATACCCTTCACCTTTGTAAAGGTGGTGGGAAAAATGTCGCTATATTCGCGCAATAATTTCGTGATGCTTTCTACTGTCTGTTTGTCCCAGTAATCACTAATGCTGGCCATTTTGGGCTTCTCAGCAGTGCCGATGTTAACCTTCTTTATCCTGATTGGTGCAGAGAGGACTTCTGATTCTATAGGTGGTCCCTCCACATTTCTCTCACCTTCGACTTCTTCGATATGAATATTGCGTGGATCATCTTCATTTGGTGCTTCCTCCTGTACATGGTAGCATGAAAATAGCTCCTTGACTATTATCTTATTCTGTTGTTTTTATTCTGTGAGAAGTTCTACTTCCAGTTCTTCCATGAATATGATGCCTCTGATCCATTTTAGAGCTGCATCGATGTTGGGGTTCTCATCCTCGAATGAAAAAGTAATTGTAAAGTTTTGTCAGAGTGTCTCCCATGTCTTGGTTCCTTTGCCTAACTCTTGGTCTGTGTACTAGTTTGTTGGTATGCCTTCTAACGTATGAATGAAGTGGTGAGGCCATTCCTCTGGTGGTGTCATTTTCCACAACATTTGAAACTCTGTCAAGTGTTCCACTGGCATCCCTAGTCCTTCATACTTCCGTTGTTTGCTATATGTCTGTTCTGTGCCAAACCTTATGTGTAATAGCCACTTTCATTGATACCAATCTGTGATAGTCTCCTTGTGTGTGCCCCACCATCTTGCGGGTGTGGCCTTTAGTGTTAAATCTAGTTCTAGTAATCTCTGGTTTTCCAATAATTTGTCTTCATATTGTGTGAAGAAAGCTTACAAATCATTCAATCTGTGAAAAGTGGGTGGTTCTCTGATTTTTGTGCCTACCCATCTTACTGCACAGTCTATTCTGGCACATATTCTCTTGGATACTTCATGTAGTCTCTGTTGCCAATTTTCTAACCCTATGTCTGAGTATGTTGTGCATGAAGTAATGCTTCACCAAATGAGTACCCCGTCTGCAGTTGGGTTTACATAATCCTCAGCATGCGTAGTTGTTCTCTACAACTGGACGTTCTCATCTAAATCTAGACAAGTGGGTTCTACGAACCTCTCCCCTTATAATGGGTCTAGTGGTGCTATGACCCTGCAGTCTCCCGACTCAAATGTCATTTTTCTAGTTTTCAACTTAATTATGGCCTGGTTGTTGAATGCCCAATCTAGACTGAGTAGTGTCGGGTAAGGTGTTGTGTTGCCTACTATTTTGATGACTTTGAAGTTTTCCTTAGTGCACACTCCATCCAGATCTATTGTTACTCCTTTTAGTCTACCTATTGGTAGAACTCTATGTTGATTTGCTAGTTTTAATTGAACAGTTGAGTATCCCAATGTGGGTTCCCCCATGCATTTTCATGTGGTCTTTGGTAGCACATTCACTTCGGATCCTAGGTCCAGTATAATATCTCCCATATTGAAGTCGCCAATGTTAGCATTTAGTCTAAATTCCCTACTTGTTCTTCTTCTCGTGTGTAGGTGACTAACAGTTTTCAGTTTTGGTTTTTGTTCTGTCTCGTTGCTACATTTCTCTAGGATGTTTTGTAGTACTTTGACAGATGAAGGATCACTTAACACTTTAACGCATGAGTGAAAAAAGTCTTTGATAGTACTTACTTGTTCCTTGGGTTTCATTCTGTTGGTATGGTCCAGTGATGGTGGCATCTCATATTCTGGAGCTTCCTTGCTCTGTTGTGCAGTCAGCACTATGTCCTTCTTCTAGACTTCTTGTCAGGCTTCTGTAAAGATCTCCTTTTCCTTGTGTGCATCGAATTGCTTCTTGGGGTCTGTGTTCTTCTTTACCCATTGGTTATGCGCTGGTTCCTATAAAACTACGTCATTTTCTGTTTTTGTTCTTCCTTTAGTGACTATGTTAATGTTCCATCTGTCGTCCCTTGTTTCAGCTGAAATCCACTGGACATTCTAATTATTTTGGTTCCTTTTTTCCTGAATTTTTACGAGTAATGTCAGGCATTCCTCTGTATCGTGGTCTAATGCACGACAATACATACAAGTTGTTGGTGGCAGTGCACAATCCCATGCGTAATTTCCTGGTTGTTGGCAATTATGACATGTGATAGGTCCTCTACCCCTTCTGAAACCTCTTCTGGCTTGTCCTGCTCCTCTATATCCTGTGCGATCTCTTTGCCGTGCATTATACTATGGTGCCTGATTATACTGCACGGTATTATACTAGGGTTGTGTTGTGTTGTACTGCGGTTGTGCGTTATTGTAGGGTGGTTGTGCAGTATTATACTATCGCTATGCAGTGTTGTATGGGGCTGGGGCTGGATTGAACTATGGCGTTGCTTGCCCAGTCATCATTTCAGCCTGTACCTTGTATGAGTCTGATGTTCTTTCCTGCATTAGCTTCATAGTTCTGCAATCTTTGTCGTCATGGCCTACTGACTTACAAAAGGTACAATATGAATTATTTGGGACTGTCTGGTATTTTTGCATCATCGTGCAGTGATAGGGGTCATGACCTGGTCTCTTGCATATTTCACACCATAAGCCTCCCTGTGGTAGTGGGTTGGGCATACCTGTCGCCATATACTGCGCGAATGTTGGGCACTCATTCTTATGGTGTACTTCCATCCTACAGGTAGTGCACCAAATGGCTTCTTTTTTGTCCTTGTTCTTGTTCTGGTTTAGCTAAAATGTTAAGTTCTTCAAATCCTCCTTCAATTCTTCGATAGCTGGATCCGTCTACTAGTATTGTTTCTCTTCCAATTGTAAATTTTCTTGTAGAGCTCGGCCTGCATCTGAAACTTCTATTGTCATAAGGGGTATTTTAAGTGTGAGAGTAGTGAGTTGACAAATAGGTGTCGGTGTTGCATGTCGGGCATAAGGTATTTTAACTTTCCTTTTAATCGCTTGAATCTCTGTTCAATCTCCCATATAGATTCTCTTGGTTACTGTCTTATCTCAATCATCTCGTTCATGTACTGATCCTCTAAGCTCATCTTCTGGAACTCGTTGATCAATAATTTCTTAATGCTGGCCAATGTCCTTGTCGTACCGGGAAGACTGTTAGTGTCTAGACTCATGTACTAGTCTAGTGCCCAGTCTCTAAGCGTGATCGCAAGCTGCACGAGTTTGGTATCTTCCATCAGTGATATGCTTTGCTTCCCAGATCTTTGCACAAATGAACAAATGCTTCTCAGGGTCTTCTATTGCTTCTCCCCAAAACTCTGGTAACCGGATAGTAGGATCATGTCCTGCCATTCTGAATACTGAACTACTGTCTCCTCCATGTGGTGTAGATACTTGACTAAGATTACCTAAACTGGATCCTCCAGTTGTTGCTCCTTGTGTAGAGGTACTTCATATTGTTGGAATTCCTTCGAACTTCGGCTGTCTAAACAGTGGTATTCTCTTTGGTGTATTGGTCACACATGGGTTTATGGGTTCCACATTGACATTGATATGGAAGGGATGGCTGTCTATTACTCATGTTCTTGGGCCTCTTGTTTTCCTCTCATAGGTGACGTGCAAGATTTCTCAATCTACACCACAGCCCAGATATCCTCTACCTCTTCCTCATCGCTCACCAAGCCCTCCCTTTCGGCTACGACTCTCTTCTTGGTGTTCATATTATATTGGTAGGGTACTCCACTATGCGTCGTTCCTGATGATGCCAAGATCCACTTGAGTTGGTCATCATCCATCAATATCGGGTCCAAGGGTTCCTCCTTCATCTTTTCTATCTCCTGTCCTCCTTCCATTCCTCCTCTCTTTGTCAGTGCTTCCCCCCTTCCCCCATGCATGTAGGGAATTCCAGTTGTCTGATTCCATTGTCATCACACCTTTGTTATATAGCAGTATATTGATTGAAGTATACAGGGATTGAATGTACCTTCCTCGGGGTCCTCGTAGAAATTCTTTCTCGGCTGTGTTGTATGACTTCGCTGTGTTTACTGCAAACTCTATGACGAATTCTGCCACAATACTATAGAGCCAAAAATATACTGCGTAGGTGAATTTATTGTTTACCTGTTGTATCTACTCAATATGTATTGGGTTCCAATCTAGTTGTCAAATACAGTTTGTTGCATGGTTATCCTTCAACCATAGGATCCACTCCTGTAGAAGATGCGGAAAATCACAGAATTTTTTTT
This sequence comes from Picea mariana, assembly GCA_032191745.1. Lineage (NCBI taxonomy): Eukaryota > Viridiplantae > Streptophyta > Pinopsida > Pinales > Pinaceae > Picea > Picea mariana. The sequence goes on from JASDQU010372302.1 coordinate 14,137, forward strand.
TCGTGTAAATCAATAAATACGTATTTATCCAGGTATTGACGTGGTGTGATTCTAGGGTTTCTATTATCTTTGTGTGCAAACTCTAGTTCTTTCGTTCTCAACCAACCCTCAATTTCTACTTTCATGGGGTTCCATGGTCTCCACATTCCCTTCTAATGGTTCATTGTTCTCCAGTTTCACTCCTTCTGTTCGCGTTTACTCTACCTCGTCCACTTAGTTCTTTCTTGTTCCTCTTAATATGACAATAGAACCATTTGTTGGTTTTATTTCCTTCCTTAGTCATCTGAGTTATTGACCCAGGGTTTATGTCATTCGGGTTTCCAACAAAGCCTCTAAAACTATCGGCCCTCCTGGTAAACCAAAAGGCAACACAGTACACAGAATGCACTGCGCAGTCTCACCCGAGATAGCTTTTATGGGTGACTGGAGGACTCAGGTTTCTATAGCCTGGGACAGAGTAGGAGATAGTAGTTTCTTGACTAGAGGCGAGTATTTTGAGCTATTAGCGAAATCTACTTATTCTTTCCAGTCGCATGCACATGTTCTTGAATTATTTCCCAAATAGCATAAATAGATTCATAATAATGTATTAACTCATTCATCAAACCCAATCATTAATTGCTTAAAGAAGTAAACACATGCATGCATTCATCACATTACACAGATGTTACTGTGGTTCACCCGTTCCTGGTCTATGCCCATAAAGATTTGGCTCTTGGCTCTTTTATTATGATAGTTCTGCATGTCCGGTGCCCCGCGCTTACAATTCTTCTCAAAACTGAGTAAAATCTATGTGAGGTGAACTAGATCGCACCAGGCTCTACAGCATGCAGTCTAATCCTCAGATCTACCTTCCCTCGTATCTTCTTTGCTCAACAACTTACAAAATTGGTTCATACGATGAAAACCCGTTACATATCGCATTCGCTCATGCATAGCTACAATCTTTAAAAACTACTTAAAAAGCCAACCTGAAAAATCAACCTCTCTATGATACCTTTGTATATATATTTATACATTTCAGGATCTTCAACCATTTACATTGTATTACCAAAACCCTAACCCTTCTTATATTAGGTCTTTCTCCCGTACACGTGTTGTTCTTCCTCCAGTTGTCGCTTTCCTTTGTGCATGATTTCTTGCATGTGCATGTGTTGTCCTTTTGCTAGCTTTTCCTTCGACTTCTGCATGCTTTCTTGCCCATGATCATCCTTCTCTTCCCTTTGGCCTGGTGCCAACAGCTTGAAAGGCACCCATCCAAGCAAGGCAAAGTGGATAGAGAAGGAAAAAGTGAGGGGACTCTTCCCTCACTTACATGTTGATTTATGAAAGATTTTGGTGGTCCAAAAATCTCTCTATGGGAAGGTGTGATCGAAAAAGGATCCAGAGAAGGATAAGAACAACTCAGAACTCACAGAGGCAACTTAGGATGCTCAGAATGGCTCCAATAGATAGAGAAAGGGAAAACATTCAAAGTTCCCAAAACTTGGTGAAAATGGCATGATCATGAAGGGTGTGTCACACCTTTCTAACGGCGCAAATGGCTTGTCAAACGGGGTTACGAATTGAAAAATATTCACGGTCAAAGTTTGGTCAACCTAGCCCAGTCAGCAGGGGATGAGTCAGTATCTGTATGGATGATATCAAAATCTGTACAACACACGTGGTAGGAGAAGGGAAGTGACACATGGCATGCTGCCATCACCATGATGACATGGTAGCACTAGAGGATGCCACTTGTCACCCAGTTTTTGGCATTTTGGACCGATCCATGGACCAATCAGATCATGCCATGTGGTAGTCCATACAATCCATAATAGTTTGTATAGTTTGTACAGTCCATACAGTCCATGGTTGTCATTATCTCAAAGGATATATTTTTGACAAACCAACTCATGCATGAGTGGTTACTATTTTCACTATTTTTGTAATATTATCTAATTTATGTGTATTCAACTCTATCTTGTATGATATGAGCATTTGAATCCTGAACTAGTTTAAATACTATTGACTCTTAGTAGTGAGGACATCTTTGATTTGGAAACATTATGGACATATACCTTTCAAGACTAAAATGGACAAGCTGTTCACTCCTTGGCTTTAGACCAGTGTGGCACTTTCCCATTTTGTTTTGCCTTTTATATTATGGAATGTTATTACGTTTATAAAACTTTAGTCTTATGATCGTATGATATTTCATATGATTCAACACTTTAATTTTTTCTATAATTTGTTGTTCATATATTACATTTGTGATCGGTATTTCATTTAAATATCATTGATTTATGCTTGATGTTAAATTATGTATTACATGAAAGCTTTATATTAAATTTATTTTACTATAAGTGTTCATCATTACAAGATCACCTGTAAGGTAGCTAGAGAGGTAGTTGGGGGGCCCAGAGGGCCCATAGTGATAATAGTGGAGGTCATTCAATGTAGGGTGGACTAGGTCCACTATATTATTAAATAAGGCCCACTATGGCAGTTAGATATAATAAATGGGTAATTAGATATAATAAATGTA
>JASDQU010372302.1:24826-45108 GCA_032191745.1 Picea mariana
ACTTGTCCCGAGTTTACATTTTTTACCTTACAATTTTTGGACGTGAACACCTCTTCATAGCCTCTGTCACACATTTGACTTATACTGAGAAAATTATGTTTCAGATCATCTACAAGTAGATCATCCTAAGAATCTCCTTTGCCATTACTCAAACTCACCATCCCTTTATCCTTAATTTTACCTGGTTCATCATTTTCAAGGATCACATTTCATGTTTTTCTTTTACTTATAGACAAAAGCTTATCCTTGTCTCCAGTCATGTGCTTGGAACATCCATTGTCTATATTCCAGGAGTCCTTTGTTTTTGATTTGAAAGTACTAGACCACATTTTTCACTATATTTCCTTTTCCATGTGCTAGCCTTTATAGCTAAGAGATTTATCCTTGGATCTGCTTTGTAATTCTTCAGATGGAAGTTTGCAGCTTTGTGGCCGAAGTTATGACAATTATAGAATTCAATCTCATTGTTCAATAGGTCAAAGTGATTGTTGTAACGTTGTCTACTCATTGGTTGTTCATTATTTCTTGACCTCCTCAGTTGCATGCCTCTAAACTTAATTTGACCATTTGCAATATGTGGTTGTTTGTTACTTGACTGTCTCATTATTTGTTGTGGAAGATATTTATTCCTTAGGTGTCTTGATTGCTTATGTCTAAATCTTAAGGAAGAATTTACAGCTTTGTGGCCAAAGTTAGAACAATAGAAACAATATCCATAGAAAAAATATTTGTACCTGGAAAATGGTTGTCTTCTTTGAGCAGGTCGATTTCTTCCATGCTGATGGTTTCCTTGAGCAGAGGGTGTATTATTTCTTTGTTCTATAGATTCAATTCTAGCACCTTCTTCTTTACTCCTCTCGGGAGGCTGATTATCTTCCTTTGTTTCTGCAGGTTTGTTGTTGTCATTGGTTGTAGATTTGACAAACTTGATGGGTTCTTTGTTGCTTGGCTGATCACTATTTGATCCCTCTTCATAACCCAAACCAGTTTTCAAATTTGGATTCCTTTGCTGATTTAGAATGGTGGCTAATCCTTTTGAGGCTTTGATACTTGACAGATTTTGATGATACAAGGCTTGAAACTTCTCCAACTCTTTCTGAGTTCTTACTACCTCTTCTTCTAGAGCTTCACATATTGCCTTATTTTCTGATAATTGTTGTCTCAGAATGTCTTTGATATTCTTTGCCTCTTCTAATTCCACTTTTAGCAAGGGAAAGTCTTCATCAGGTTTTTTACTGCCTTTCTTGAACTGTATCAACAATTGTTTTTGTTTTCTCTTCTTAAGTCTGAGTCTGTCAATCACTTCTAAAGCACTGATCAGAACTTAGCATATGCTTCTTGGGAAATCTACGAATGAATTAATCAGTCTACATGGTGTCTGCCTCGGTTGTGCAACTAAAAATATCACGGAATATAGTGCAATCATCAAATTGTTGACCGATGTTATTTCACTTGGAATCTATCATCTTTTTGTATAACTTGATTCAAAGTTAGTAGTACTACAGTTGAGTAATGTATATGCTATCTAAAGTTCTACTTTGTTAAGGGCATATTTACGAATCCGCTTGGAACGTCATTTTGATTATATTGAATACCAACACATTCCTAAATGTCTAAATACATTAACGGATGCATTAGCTAATTATGTGTTAGACAGACATTTGAGACACTTATAAATCCAATCACATGTTGTATATAAAGAAAGTAAGCTGGTAGAAGCCTCATGTATATATAACGATAAAAGTTTTTACAAAAAGTGTTTTTGTCCGAAGACCAAAATACCAAAAATGTGAAGCACATGGCTTCATATACAAAAATAGCATCAAGGATGTTGCTCACAATAACACACAACTTCCTGTGCCACCCTACGGAGCATTCGACTAAGAGAACTAGACACACCCACGGTATGGCACTGGTAACGTCTCGGGATCTCATCGATAGAGATATCTGGGACATCCACTGTCAACCCCTCCAGGTTCTGCTCGATTGCCTCATAATAACTGGCAGCCAATCCTGCTACCTCAACTGCTTCCCCTCATCTCTATATGGGGGATGTACCTAGAGGCCGGTGTGGTTCTACATCTACGTTGTCAAAGGGTTTTCAATTAGTCATCGGATTAAAACATAAAAAACATTTCATATTTTAAAATTTACAAAAACATTATAAAAACAAAATGTACTTCTTACCTAAGTTTCCCCATTGAGAATCTTCAGGTAGAACCAAGTCTGAGTCACCTCTAAATTCCAAACTGGCATATTTATAATCATCTATCATCAATAGCTGGGGCCTCAACCAATCGAAGAACATGTCATTATATTTGACGATAGGGCTCGTCGCGTGTCGAGCCATGAGGTCACACCAGCTTTTCATCCTTGGATCCTGTAGGGCTGGTAGGCCCCACTATATTTGTAAGCGCCAGAGTGGAACCCTCTCTAGGAAGAAGGACACTAAAATGGACCTGTACCCGAATTGTTTCAGGTCACCTTTCTTACACTTTGTCAGTTGTTTCTTCATACTGCGAAGAACCCCGTCACACCAGTTAAATACTTGGGGATCCATGCACTCCACTGCATACTAGAAGTAACTCTGGAGGGCCATATGAGGATATGCACTCCCCGCCATATATGAGATGGTGAAAAGGATAGTTCGAAGGGGTAAATATAGGACATCCCTAATGGAAACCTTTCCACTACGTCTCTCGGTTGTTGGATCACAATATCGACGGATATACTCACTCATTGATAGACTGCCAACTCTGTTTCCTGTCAATGTCCCACGGGATCCACGGCATGATAATCCCCTCAAAAAATATATATCCTCGATATCTAGAGAGAGTATGTGGGTTCTCACATGGAATGCATGTTGATCCACATCCCACATGTGGACTAAGTACTCAAGTAACCTCAGTTGGGCCCTCATGCCCTGGATCTTAAAATACTTCAACAACCCACACTATCGAAGGGCATTAACTATGCCTAGGTCATTCCTAATGAAGTAATCATCATCCTCATGTTCTCTCTCCCTCCACTCCAACATTCTGATGGTCAAAAACCTACATTGGAGCCATAAGGACAAGTCAACATCTTTATTTGCTTCCTTGGAAATTTTTTATTGGCTAAGCATGCATAAGAATTTTTGAGTTGCACACGACACAGGTGAGGTTTTTTCACTGTGGGAAATCACTACAGGTCAGCCATAAGGCCACTTGAGGAAACCTATGGTTTCTACAGGGCATGATATATGCGACCTGCGACGATCCCTACGTGCACCTACCCTCATGAAATCCTACTCAAAAACCATTTTTTAACCAGTAAAAACAAAAATTAATCCATGGAAAATGAAGAGGACAAGAACATTACCTTTTTAGTGGAATCCATTCATCGAATGGTTTCTCATGCCTCCCATAATCGACAGTGGAAGTCTAAGATAAAATAGGGTTTTGGGGACAAGTTTTGGGTAAAACGACAATGGAATGGTAAAAAATAGTTTTTTCTTATATTTATTAACTTTTTACTTTTTATATTGATATTTTATATTATTTTATGCACTTTACCCAAAACCTAAAGGTCTAATGGTATTGTGAGTATTTTGATTTTTCGCAGATGAAGAAACTAGGAGCCTAAACGATGGAACACAGATACATTTTTTAGTTTGTTTCTACGTTGGTCGCATGTATAAATACTTTTTGGGTTTTTTAGAAAAAACCTCGAGCTCAGTCTTTGTTCATTCTCATACTCGCAAATCAATGAGAACGAAACCAAGTATACTTTTGTCGTGTTTTCGTACTCGTCATGGTAACACGAAAAAAAAAAAAACTTATGGAGTATCCTTTAAGCTCTTTTCACACTCCATAAAAATGAAAAGATTGTCGAGTGACCTTGTTCTTTTCATGCTTGTAAAAGTATTTGAAGAAACGTTTGATGGGCAGTAGGTTATCACTTTTTTGGTCTCATCGAACTAATTTATGAAAAAGGAACTGAGAGAGTTATCTTTAAGTGTTTTTCAGACTCTCTAAACATGAAAAACCCCCAAGTTTTCTCTCTTTGGACTCGTTAAACAAACATCGAAAGACCTATATGGAACCGAACCACTCCTTCTTAGGGTTCGTTAAATATACTCTGAGGGACTCATCCAAAGGATGATATTACATCAACAAGCATATGTTATCCTCCTCAAGCTTGTGTAAAAATAAAGAGGTACTCGCCAAAAATGATGGGGGAAAAATTGGCAAAGAAATGTGTCTCAATATTTGTGTTAGTGGCAATAATAGTCGCTCTTGAACATGACACCCCCTTTATCATTATATCTGGGTTGGGAAATCCATTTGTCTCTCATCTGGCCTTCCATAAGTTTGTATATTGGGTTGTCCTTGAGTCAATGCTGCCAAGACCATTGTTGTGTCGTTCATATGTTCAAGAGAAGTCCAACCCTAAACAAGCCCTCTATCGAGTCGTCCATCTATAGTTATCAATTCCTAGCATGTCGGCCTTCCCTGTGTTAGTTTCAAATCATTTTCATAATTTGATCTACCTCAAATCTGTTACTTATTTCGTGTCATTGATGGGGGATACATCAAGGCCCTCCTGTGACGAGTCTTTTCCTATCGAATTCAACTCATTATCCAAGAAAAAGAATTAGAAATCGATTAGTACCTTAGAACCTGCATGCCTCAATGGCATCTTTCTTTGCTTTCTACATTGGGTTCACATCATTGGTCCCTGATTGAGATATTCCATAGAGTGTTTGAATTCATCTCATTTATTCACATTCGTTGGATCGTACTAAGGTACCTTAGCAGTCATTGACATCAATGATGATTTCCCTCGCACTTGTTAATGGTTTTCATCAATGGTCGCTAATTAAGTGGTCTCTACCATGTTCGACTTCAGCACTTGTAATCACCTGACTAGATTCGTACTTATGGACGACGGGATTGAAGACCCTGGATCTCATTGTTTTGGTCCAGGTTGTGATGGAATATTTATAATTTGTATTGACACATAGATCCACTTTGTATGTTTCGTGGCTATGTCCAAAGTTGATTTTTCTAGAACATAGATCCACAGTGTATTCTTGGTGGCTATGTAGAATCTTGGTGACATGGATCCACGGTGTATGATTAGTGGCCATGAATGACATTTATAATTTAAATCACTTGTAGTCTGAGCATGGGAATGCCTACCTCAGAAATGGTATAATATTGCACATATGCTTGGTTGTTTGTAGGTTCCTAATTGGTGCGCTCCTTATTTTCGACACACACACACATTTTACAAAGTATTTCGGTTGTCATGAGTTCCAGCCTCATACTTTGGGGGGGATTCTGTTACACATTATTTTGGTCACCCTAGTGATGTTTCTACAAGCATGTGTTCAGGCCCCCAAAAGAATCTTTCTTCATGAGAAAAGTGACTGGTTTCCTCTTCTACAAACCTGTTTTTAGAAGGACGTTGTACGCTAGACATAAGACACAGTGTAGAAATTCCTGATCATCACAGTTTGTCCTAAACCTGGCTTGTGGCAATATCGCGTGCTGCTCTATAGCTAGGGTGCAACGGTGTTGAAAAACTAAGAAAAGGACTAAGTTCACGAAAGTTATAGAAGGAATCTTCTAGAATATGAGGTTGCATTTGTATGGTTGGGATCCTACTCACTTCTCCGATTTAGTGGGATCATCCTAATCTCTTTAACCATCTCTCTTTCTCCTATATAATGATGGGTTTCTCATGGAAAAGGTTAAGAAAGATTGAGAAAGGAATTAATGAAAGAATAGGCTAAGAATTTGTTGGCAGCCACTAATTAATTTTGATTCTTATCACAATCAAAGTCCCCACAAAAAGATCACATCTTTCTATAGTTGCCATCACCTCCCATTTGTAAATGTTTATATTTCTGAGTTTTGAAGCAATGATTGGGTTAAGCTTACCTTATTGAGTTTTCTGTGCATTTTCGTTTGTTTTGTTTTGTTTTGTTTTAAATTCATGACAGTAAGCATGAATTTAAATACAAAACTTGGACTTGGTTTCAAATCTTTTACCTTAGAAATATCGTTTTAAAGTTACCCATATATGTTTAAAACTCAAGACTTATGAATTTATTGATTAATACACTATCAAAATCTTTGTGTATTATGGGTATCGTGACTTCATTGGTTCTATAGTTCATTGTTGAAATGTTTGAATGCACAAGAACCTTGGTTAACTATTGATATTGTTCTCATGAGTTCAATTGTCATATCAACATTCATGTAAATTGGTGCATGCATGTTGTACTTGCATTTTTGTTTCACCTTGTTGGCCCGAAACATTAATGTGACCATTCATTATGTGGATGGGATTTTGTACTATGGAGGGTTTGGCACTCATTGTGAGAAATGGTTTGTAGTTATATGAGCCCTCTGTTTTTCGTTTTCCCTAAACCTTTTGTTCAAGTTATGAAAGTCCACAAACCCTGCATTTTTCATGCCATCACAGTTCTCTTAGACCTGTCTCTGTTGCTCGTTCGTTGAGAACCTCAACCTACCCCTTGTGATATCTGTTGTATCCTTGTCACAGTGGTAATGGAACCTGTGGTTTGTATCGATCCGAACGGATTCCAAGCTTTGTTATCCCATGATGACGCTATTGATGACCTGAAGGCTCATGGGTGGGATGTGTTCCTCAAGAAGTTTGAAGGCTACAACCTCTCGGTTGCACAAGCCTTTGCACAAAAATTCGACGGTTTTAGGGCCAAGGCTAGGGATATACAGTTGGAATTAACAGAGGATTTCATGAACAGGGCGACAGGACTCCCATTAAAAGGTGAGAGGTGGTTTAAGAATGCTAAAATAGAATATGTCCCATGGAGTTTATTCATGGCTTCTCGCAAAACCACTTGTTGTACAAAAGGTATTCCTATTTCTCTGCTAAAACCTAGATGGCACAGTCTCCTTTTAATTCTGAAGCAGTTTGTTACATGTGAAGGCCGGGGGTTTGATCAACTAAGGATTTGGCTTACACTTCAGACTTTCAAACCCCGAAATGCTTAAATGATCTGACGTCCCAATAAGTCAAGATCAGTGGCCCCTTATCCACCTTGTAGCTCCTATAGATCCTATGGTTCTCGCTATTTCAGGAGTTCTTCTTGGAGAACCTCAACCATCCAAATTCCTTCTTCAAGAACCTCTTATCTGAGTCACCTCAATGATCCTCTTCACTTTGACTTGGCCTCTACATGATGACCAAAACTCCTCTCCTTCTCTTCAACACTTGAAGGCACTAACTCTCCTTAGCTTTCTTTCGCAAACTCAAATCTCCTAAGAGATTTCTGCACACACTCCTTGCGACACTTCTTCAAATATTCCTAAATATTTGAATCTCTTGACTCTGTGCAACTCTCCAACAGTAGTCCTTCAATATCTTGACCTTGGTCTATGTGTTCTAAGGTCTCGACCAGCCTGCGCACACCTTGCATGGCTTCTGTGCTTGTCTTGCACTTCAGTTGAAATGAGAACAACGGTATCCCTCTTGAGATTTTAGAGATGAACTCTGAACCCGTCAATGCACTCCTTGCGGACGCTTCACTGCACTCCTTGTAGGAACTCTGACTCAAGAAGAGAAACAATTGAAACTCATTTCCTTACTCTTTCAGACTTCAAACACTTAACATGAAATCATACATACATAGCATGAAAGAAAATGTACAACAGAAAGAGTAAAACAACCATTAGCATAGCATTCAATATGTATACACAAAAAGCATTATAACACCATGACTCTGAATCAAAGCTTCATATATTAATTTTAGAACTTCTATACATGGATTCTTCTACACAGCTCTCTGCTACAGCTCTTCTCTATGCTCTATGATATTCTTGATAATGTTACAATGATACAAGATGAGGGTGTCTATATTCATTTTCCCTTCTACTCCTAAAGTTGTCTAATATAGAAATTTAAATCTACCTACTTTCATTAACTATGCATAAATTCCTTTTCATCCTATAGATGAGAGAGAATCGCTCAAGATCTGTTTACAATATGGAAGTATTCCCTTCTTAACTATTACATTAAAGTCTACACATCCAAACTTCCAAAATATTGCAAACAATTTTAACATGTGCCAAAAATGTGATGGCGCTCATCTCTGTTGTCTTCCGCCTCCACACTTGCTTGCTATTGATGATGCTCCAGCATCATACTCCCTCTCTTGAGAATTTTCATGGACTCCTATTCATGAGCTCTTGCACTGTCTGTCCATGCTTCTGAATTTTTGCTTCATTCTCCCAGCTGGCATCTTCAACTGGATGTCCCTTCCATTTGATCAAGTATTCAAAATACTCTTTTCTCTTGGTCTTCTTGCTGACTCTCTTGTCAAGTATACTTTCCATCTGTGGCTTTTCAGCTACAGGCATTTGTTTAGTCCACTAAACCTCTGTCTATCCACTATCTTCTTCATCTTTGCAAGGGTACAAATTTGAGATGTTGAATATCAGTGAAATTTCGACCCCATCGGGTAATTCAATCTCGTATCATTTGTCCCAAATTTCCTTATGAACTTACATGGTCCAATGTTTTTCATTTTCAGTTTGTTATATGTTCCCCTTGGGAACCTTTCCTTTCTTAGGTGTGCAAGAATCAGATCACCAACTTCAAATTGAAGTTCTCTCCTGTGTTGATCTGCTTTGCGCTTGTACTCTTGGCTCGAGTTCTGCAATCGCTCCTTCACTTGGCTGTGAAGTTCTTTCATTGCCTCTGCAAAATCTTCTACACTAGCACTTCTAGTTTCATTTTGTTCTGAATATTTCAATTCAGAAACTCCCCTTGGTTGTATTCCATAAAAAATCTGAAATGGACTCTACCCTGTGCTTCTATTGTGTGAATCATTGTAAGCAAATTTTGCCTGTGGCAGAATGTGATCCCACTGACTGTGGTGTTCAGTCACTAGGCTTCTTAGTAAATATCCCAAGCTTCTATTCACAACTTCTGTCTATCCACCCGTCTGAGGATGATAAGCTGAGCTAAAAGACAAACTTGTCCCCAACTTCTTCCATAAAGTCTTCCAGAAATGTCCAACGAACTTGGTGTCTCGATCTGAAACTATACTCCTTGGTAAGCCGTGAAGTCTGACAACTTCTTTGAAAAACAGGTTCACAATGTGAGTTGCATCGCTGGTTTTCTGACATGGTATAAAATGTGCCATTTTCTAAAATCTGATTACCACTAGAAAGATTGAATCGAATCCTCTTTGTGTCCTTGGCAACCCTAATATAAAATCCATGCTCACTACATCCCATGGCCTCTCTGGTATGGGTAATGGCTGATATAACCCTATGTTCTTCCTTTTTCCCTTCATGTGCTGACAAATTCTACATTTGTCCACAAATCTTTTGAGATCAGTCCTCATTCCTGGCCAAAAATATGAGCCATTTAATTTCGAGAACGTTTTATCATGACCAAAATGTCCGACCAATCCTCCACTGTGCTTTTCTTTCAACAGATTCTCCCTCATGGAGCATTTTGGAATACATAATTGATTGTCTCTGAATAATAATCCATCCTTGATCATATATTCGACCCATTGGCTTCTGTCCTTGAGAATTGGATTCTCAGATGCCTCATACACCTCTTTGAAATTTGGATCATTTCTGTACATGTCCTTGAGATTATCAAAACCTAAAGTTTTGACTCTAAACTCCTGCATCAGCAAAAATTTCCTGCTCAAAGCATCAACAACTTTGTTAGCATTTCCAAAAATATGTTTAATTACAAAAGTAAAATTATGCATGTATTCAACCCATTTTTCATGTTTTTGGTTCAACTTATCCTGTTGAGTTACAAATTGTAAGGCATGATTATCACTGTACAAAATGAACTCTTTAGGAACCAAATAGTGCCTCCACTTCTTCAGTGCTTGTATGACCGCATAAAAATCTTTTTCATATGTGGAGTACTTAACCTTTTCCTCATTCAGTTTCTCATTGAAGTATGCGACTGGCCTGTCATCTTGGCTCAAGATCACTCCAATTGCAAATCCACTAGCGTCACATTTGACCTGAAATGTCTTGTTGAAATTTGGCAACACCAAAATTGGCTATTCAGTAATATTCCTTTTCAACAAATTGAAACTTTTCTCTACTTCTTCTGTCCAGTGAAAAGATTTATGCCTTTTCTTCACCATGTCCATCATCGGTGCGCTATTTCCACTGAAATTTCTGATAAATTTTCTGTAGAAACTAGCCAATCCATGAAAGCTTCTAACTTCAAATATACTCTTTGGCGATGGCTAATTCTTAATCACCTCCTCTTTATCTGGATCCATTTTTAACTTATTTGCAGAGATAACAAACCCTAAATAAATGAGCTCTGTCTTCATGAATGATGATTTCTTCATATTTTTCAGCAACTTCTCTTGTTGTAATCTTTTCATCACTGTAGCCAAATGCTTCAAGTGCTATGTTTCTATTTTACTGAAAATCAGTATATCGTCAAGATATACAATGATGAACTTTCCTATAAACTCCTTCAAGACTTCGTTCATCAACCTCATGAAAGTACTAGGTGCATTTGTTAAGCCAAATGGCATAACAAGCCATTCATACAGCCCTTCATTTGTCTTGAATGCGGTCTTCCATTCATCACCTTCTCTCATTCAGATTTGATGATATCCACTTTTCAAATCAATCTTTGAAAAACAAATTGCTCCACTCAAGTAATCCATCAAATCATCCATCCTTGGCAATGGAAATCTATATCTGATGGTAATCTTTTTAATTTCCCTTGAGTCTGTACACATCCTCCAGCCTCCATCTTTCTTTGGACTGAGCACTGTTGGAACATCACATGGACTCAAGCTTTCTCTAAGCAATCCTTTGTCCATTAAATCCTGGACCTGTCTCTTGACCTCTTCATTCTCCTGCATCATCAATCTGTACGCTACTTTGTTTGGTAAACTAGCTCCAGGTATAAGATCGATGTGATGACTTATACTCCTGATAGGTGGCAACGAACGAGGTAGTTCGTCCACTACTATATCAGCAAATTCTTCCAGTAGCTGTTGGATTTCCTCTAGTAAATCATCCAATCTTGTCCTAGTTAAAACAATTCTAGGCTTCCTAACCACAATGAATTGTGTATCTTCTTTCTTCTTAACCTCCTTAAGAAGTTCCTTCCCACTCATGAGAAGTACAGTGTTGCTTACCTCTGTTTTCACTTCTTTATCCTTAATTGGCAACAACATGTGAGTTCTTCCATTCTTCTCCAAGGTGTATGTGTTCTTTCTCCCATCATGAATCACATTCCTGTCATATTGCCATGGTCTACCCAGCAATAGATGACAAACATCCATGGGAATGACATCACATAGTATTTCATCCTTATATCCTCCTATTTTAAATTCAACTAAACATTGTTTAGTGACATTTACCTAATGCCCTTTTTGTATCCGTGACACTTTGTATGGGCTTGGATGTTCAATAGTCTCCAGCTCCAGCTTTTCTACCATCTCTGTAGAAATGAGATTGTCTATACTACCACTGTCCACGATGACCTTGCATACCTTGTCTTTGGTCTTGCAAGCAGTCCGAAAAAGTCTGTTCCTTTGGACTGGATTTTCTACCTCCTTCTCTAGCATTAAGAGAAATTTACTCATCATCAGTGATCTTCCACCTTCAGTATCTTCTGCCTCAACATTTTTGTCCCTATGCTTCGATAATGTGAGTCTCACCTCCTTCTTTCTTCTTATCTGGACATTCATAAGACTTATGCCCATTCTTCCCGCAGGTGAAGCATTTTATTTCACCACCTCTGCCTCTTCCTCTTCCTCTAGTTTGAGGAAAAGTATTTATGTCTGCATACTGTCCTCTCTGTGAGCTTCCACCTCTCTTAGTTTGAGTTTGAGTTTTCTTCCACTCTTCCTTAGGTTTCTAATTTTTGTCTTGGGTAATTGTTTTTCCTCTAGCTTGACTTTTACCTCGCCCTCTCTGACCTTGTTTTCAGCTCAGTTTTTCTTCAGCTTTCAGAGCCATCTGATAAGAATCTTCCACCGTTTGGATGGTCATCATTCTCATCTCATCTTGGATGTAATATCTTAGACCATTCATATATCTGGAAGCCTTTTCATTATCACTTTCGCAATGACCTACCCTGATGTTTAGTTTGTAGAACTCTTCAGTGTACTCTTTCACTGACATCAACTTCTGTCTCAAATTCTGCATCCTCTGAAACAGAGTGATTTGGTAATCCCTGGGAATGAATTTTGCTTTCATTTTCACAACCATTCTATCCCAACTCTTTATTTTCTGCTTTCCTTTGTAGTGTCTGTCAGCTTGTAGTTCATCCCACCACAATGCTGCATGTCCTTTAAGTCTTGTGACAACATGCTTGACCTTCTTGTCTTCCTTGACATCTTCATAGTCAAAATACTTATCCAGAGCTCTAATCCATTCTAGGAGCTCTTCAACATCTAGGTTTCCCTCATATACTAGAATGTCCATTTTTGCCCTAGCACCTATCCTTACAACAGCCCTGAATAGGCATTCTTCTGGTGCAACTTCTTCTCCTCCATGTCCAACTTCATTTTCACTTTCAGACTCACTGATATCTCTAGCACTGACTATGCACCTCTATACTATTTCCATGGCATTAATCCTAGCACGCATTTCACGCATCTCTCTTGCCCCTGGCGGATCAAGTAATTGCCTACCCCTTCTTCTTGGCATTTTCCTTTCCTCTGGTGGATCGGGTGTTTGCATGTCTCTTCTTCTTCGTGGCATTGTTGTAAATATTTCTCGCACCCTCTATCCGCAATATACAAATAGAGAAGGGCTCTGATACCACAACTGACACAGACCCCCAGACCCGCAGGTTGGGATCCACACAGGATCTTTTCTTTTCGGCCCCTGAGAGCTCGATTGGCTCTTTTATTTTCCTTTTGGAAAATAAACACCCACAACAAACCTTGAGGGAACCCCCCTTTTATTTCGGGATACCGAATTTCATGATTTCCCGAATCCCATGGTCGAGCGCCTTACCTCTTCGACCTCTAAAACCTAAAATACTAACACTTGGCCTTTTCTGATGTCAATTTTGGCTTTTAGGCTTTCACGAATTTGGGAGTTGCGATGACGTGCAACTCTACTCTCGACCCCTGGAGTCCCAAACCTCCGAACCCCGAAATGCCGAAATGACGTCTTCTGAAATCCTTTCGGACTTTCGCATACCAGGAGTTCGATATGCTAAGGATCGAATACTCTGTCACCTCCATCTTCTGGTCTCTGAAGTCCTGAAATGATGAAATGGTACTTCTCCTCGTTTCTTTCACGAATCTCGACAGGAAGTCTCCTGTCCTTCCACGTGTCACTTCCTCTTTATTTCGAGTTTCCGGGTATCGGGAGTTTGGAACTCTTCGAACCACCTTATGTCCTCATAATCCCCGATTTTTTGAATTCCGATGATCCTTTGTCGCGACATATGATTTTGGGTTTTCTCCCCTGCTGAGTCTCGATCTCCTTCCCTCGAGATTTCTGAAACCCCAAACTCCAAAGTCCCAAAAACTTAAACTTGCTTCTCCTTACTTCNAGAACCACCTTATGTCCTCATAATCCCCGATTTTTTGAATTCCGATGATCCTTTGTCGCGACATATGATTTTGGGTTTTCTCCCCTGCTGAGTCTCGATCTCCTTCCCTCGAGATTTCTGAAACCCCAAACTCCAAAGTCCCAAAAACTTAAACTTGCTTCTCCTTACTTCCACACACGAAAACCTCCTTTTCGCAGTTCGGGGGTTTGATCATCCAAGGATTTGGATTACACTTCAGAATTTCGAACCCCAAAATGTTGAAATGATCTAACATCCCAATAAGTCAAGATCAACAGCCCCTTATCCACCTTGCAACTCTTGTAGATCCTACGGTTCTCGCTATTTCGGGAGTTCTCCTTGGAGAACCTTGACCGTCCAAATTCCTTCTTCAAGAACCTCTTCTCTGAGTCACCTTAGCGATCCTCTTCACTTTGACTTGGCCTCTACACGATGACCAAAAATCCTCTCCTGCTCTTCAACACTTGAAGATGCTAACTCTCCTGAGATTTCTTTCACAAACTCAAATCTCCTAAGAGATTTCTGCACGCACTCCTTGTGGAACTTCTTCAAATATTCCTAAATATTTGAATCTCTTGACTCTGTGCAACTCTACAACATCATTCCTTCAATCTATCGACCTTGGTCTATGTGTTCTAAGGTCTCGACCAGCCTGCGCACACCTTGCACGGATTTTGTGCTTGTCTTGCACTTCAGTTGAAATGAGAACAATGGTATCCCTCCTGAGCTTTTAGATATGAACTCTGAACCCGTCAACACACTCCTTGCAGACACTTCACTGCACTCCTTGCAGGAAATCTGACTCAAGAAGAGAAACAATTGAAACTCATTTCCTTACTCTCTCAGACTTCAAACACTTAACATGAAATCATACATACATAGCATAAAATCAAGTGTACAACAGAAAGAGTAAAACAACCATAAGCATAGCATTCAGTATGTATACACAGAAAGCATTATAACACCATGAGTCTGAATCAAAGCTTCATATATTAATTTTAGAACTTCTATACATGGATTCTTCTACACAGCTCTCTGCTACAACTCTTCTCTATGCTCTATGATATTCTTGATAATGTTACAATGATACAAGATGAGGATGTCTATATTCGTTTTCCCTCCTACTCCTAAAGCTGTCTAATCTAGAAATTTAAATCTACCTACTTTCATTAACTATGCATAAATGCCTTTTCATCCTAGAGATGAGAGCGAATCACTCAAGATTTGTTTACAATATGGAAGTATGCCCTTCTTAACTATTACATTAAAGTTTGCGCATCCAAACTTTCAAAATATTGCAAACAATTTTAAAATGTGCCAAAAATGTGATGGCGCTCATCCCTACTGTCTTCCGCCTCCACGCTTGCTTGCTGCTGACGATGCTCCTGCATCACAAAGAAATTATAAACTTCGAACTGTCAAATCCCTCTTTGGCTAATTTCTAATGGTAAAATGATTTTTTTTTGATTTTATTCAATTTTGTTATGGAAAATCAAAATAGGTAGATTTAATTTTTTATTTCATTTGCTAAAAATAAAGACTAGCTACAAAATATATGATTCTGTAGCCAGACTCTTTTGAATAATAATTAGTATTGTTATCAAAATATTAAATCAATTTTTCTATCTACAAGAAATGGAAGATTATGTTGTTGATTGCATGGAGCAACACTTTGAATCATATGCTCAAATATTCAGTAGTTTCTGCCTTTTTATGTTTATAAAACTTTGGTTTATTTTTGATAAACCAACTCATACATGAGTGGTTACTATTTTCACTATTTTTGTAATATTATCTATTTTTTGTGGATTCAACTCTATATTGTATGATATGAGCATTTGAATCCTGAACTAGTTTAAATACTTTTCACTCTTAATACTGTTGGACACACCTACCACACTTAGAGGGGGGGTGAATGAGTGTGGGGGATGTTTTTACCAAAACTTCCCTTTTTCACAAAAATCCTTAGTTAACATTCAACATTTACTCGTTACTTATTTCTGTCATTTATAACCACTTAGATGTGAACACATATCAGCAACATATATCAACAATATATCATCAACAAATCATCTCCACAAGGAACACAAAGAACACAAGATGTATGTACAATTTTCTTTTTATTATGGACTTCAATCCTTGGGGTTTATCAGCAACAACTGAATAGAGTACAACTATACAAGAGAACTAGCTCTATATGCAAGACTCAGCTTACACCCTCAGCACCAACTGAGACAAGGCAACAATCCTCCACAGATATCAATCTGTCACAGGTATGCAACCTATCAGTAGTGCAGCCCGCGTGTGTCTGCGCACTAGCTCACTACAACCCGCGTATGTACGTGACCAGTGTATACAACAACCTGCATATACCTTCTGAGATATTAGGGTTTATCCTTTTCATCACATACTCATAACCTCTGCAACCTATAAACACATTCTCTTATGTCTTCCACTGTCCAAACTGACTCACAGCTAGTCCCAACACATCCAAGCTCTCTAACAGCTTTCTCATGCTCCACAACCAATCAATATGAATGTTAAATCAATCATGTATAAGTAACTAGTATACCATAGCAATCATATCACAATGAATCACAAGAGAACTTCTCACTCCATCAACCATCATAAACCACATCACAACAGCCATACAAAGAATGCACTAAGCATTCACAACATAACAAGCAATACTATCCATCAAGACAATAATGTAACTATAACAGAGTCTCAGTGATAGATCTGAGCCCATAGAATGCAGATATGGAACCTGCTTTAGTATTCAACAGGTTTTCATTAGCTCAAACACAAATCTTCATGATTTTATCCACTGTACACACGCTGTCCTCATACAACCCGCGTATGTACACGTCCTGGCCCATTACAACCCACGTACACCTCAAAAACTAGGGTTTCTGAAGCTCCGAGACTTTTTCCATCAAGATCTTTAATATTTTTGAAACTTTGATGTGTCCATGAGATCCTCCTCATGCTCTCTTTCTCAAAATAGATCTTCAATCATGCTCAAGAGATCCACAACAAAGATGCTCTCACAAGAAGCTCTCCATCAAAACTCCAAAAGATATTCACAAGAAGCTCTTCATTGATCCACCAAAAAGGATGTATTTCAAGTGACCATTGCTATCTTATTTATACTTTCATCTTCTAGGTCACTTAACCCATTTCTAGGTCACTTAACCTATTTTCCTTATTTCAGGGTTAACCACTTTCCATAAATAGAAAGTTCTCCAATACTTTATCATTTAAATATTCCTTCTTGATTTTGTCACCTTACTTTATCATTTAAATAATCTTTCTTGATTTTGTCACTTCTCTTTATTATTTAAATAATCCACCTTGAATTTGTCACTTTAATTTATCATTTAAATAATGATTTCTTCTTTTAAAGCACTTTGACTTCTTTGACCTTTTGGGGCTTCAAGCCTTCATGTGAGGGTCCTTCAACTTCTTAAGGTCGTAACTCTCAAACCATGAGGAGTTATGTGACATTCCACATACCACCAAAAATGGCATGACAAACACTATCCATCTAGGATAGTTTCACCAATAGCTTCACTGATCTTCATCTCATTATTACTCATATAAGAATGGGTTCTCCATCCACACTTCAAGGATAACTCAACTGTAAAGCGTCTTCCCATGAGGGCTTTCACCATAAGGGGACCAATTTGGAGTTCATCCATTTGTGTACTTTATCAATCATGATAAGACCATATGCATCATGTATCAATGAAAACTCATTGATCCATATTCATCTTTATCAATGATAACTCATTGATCTATCTTCATCTATGCATTCTCATCAAGGAAAATACATATCACATTTGACATCAATCATCAATCAATCAATCCTTTGGCATCAATCAATCACTTGACATTAATGAAACATGATCCAACAATCTCCTCTTGACATCAATCAATGACATCAATAAATCAAACCATTGGCATCAATGACAACATGATCCAACAATCTCCCCCTTTGGCATTGATGGCAATACCAACATTTATGTCAATACCAATTACCAATTATTGATGTCAACATGTAGATAAGGAATGCTCTACATTAATATTCAATGTGACTATCTCTCTCCATCAATAATCATCAATCACATCAATGGATCATCTCTGCTCCTTTGATATCAATGGCAAAGGGCCATTCTCCCTTTGGGGCTGCTCCCTTTGCTTGAACTCTCCTTGGAGTTGCTCCCCCTGTCTGAATGATTTTGATCTTCCTCTTGAATAATCTCTCCCCTTTTGAACAAGAGATATCACTCTGATGTAATGCTGAAGATACATCGCTCATACTCCTCCTGTGACCATCACTCCCCCTGGAATTATGCATGTGTGCTCTTTCTTCAAGTATAGGGCTATTTTCTCAAGTATTTATCTTTGCATCTAATAAATCTCTCTTCCTGGAATCATGGGAAAAAGAATGAATCCCCCTATGGGTATGTCTCCCCCTAAATTTTCTACAATATGCTACCATTTGAAGATCCTTGGACCTGTCATGCATCAAATTCATGCCATGAATGATATGTCAATAATAAAATAGAGAATCATGAGTAAAATATCAACCAAGTACATCCTATACCACAATGTCTGCTTCATCATGCACACAAACCATGTACATCAACCATGTACATCAACAATGTGCCAAAAAGATATCATCCATGGAATGTATCCACCATATGCCAACATGTGAATCTACCGATATGCCAACCATGTGCATCCACCAATATGCCATATATGAGTGTACCAAAACATTTACACCACCATGCACCAATACCACAAAAAGATGAATCCCATACATGTATGCCAAATCCTCCATAAAAAATGTGCCAATCAACCTACTAGTAGGTGCCTCTACCAATGTACTAGAAAATTACCAATCATGCATCAACTATAGATCATCAATGATATACAACATGATCACCTCATTAACTCACCAAATACATGTCCCAAAATGTAGCCCATCCATATGCCAAGTGCATGCATCAAGTTTTCCAACAAATACATCATAAGATATATCGATGAAACTCAAATATGTACAAGCCATGTATACGAACATATCAACATCAATCCATACTCATGGGTTAGTTCCATGCACTCGAGATTTTATTTTACATAATTCAATAGATGAACACTTAAACCTACAAAAAATAGTGTCAGAACCTGCAACAAATAATGTTAGACCGTGCAACAGAGTGTTATACCATCACATCAAGCTGTAGTCCATGTGCATATCCCCTTTCCTTAGGCTTCATCACATATACACGGCCTGCTGCACAACAGCTCGTATATGTACATGAACTATACAAGGTCTGAGCCTGTGTATGTATGTGACTGTCACCACTGTCATCCGTGTATGCCTCTGTATATGACACACTTGAACTTCCCTTCAGTCTTTCATTATGTTCTGGATGTTTTGTCTTCTTTACCCACTTCTGTAAGTGTCCCTTCTTCTCAGAACTTGATCTCTGAGCATCCATGTTTTCAAATATGTCTCCCTTCCTTACTTCATTCCTTCTTCTACACATGCTATGTGAAGTCCTCATCATGGAATTTCTTCTTGTGTTCCAACACTTCTGGGATTTGTGGCCAAATCCACTACAGTTGTAGCATCTAACGGTGTTACAGTGAACAACAATATGTCCTACTTTATCACATCTCCAACATCTCATGGTGTTATAAAATCTTCCATTATATCTCCTTTCATAAGATCTACATTCAAAAGCTTTGTGACCATATCCATTACATGAATAACAACACCCATGAAAAATACTTTCATACCTTTGCTTTGGTGTCCCAAGAATAGCTTCTTGATGTCTTCCTTGCTTTGTTCTTTTGAAATTTTCTTTGCCTTGTGTAGATGGTTGTTTTGCAACATTGTCTTCCTTCTTTGATGGACTTACCTCATGCTTCTTTGAGGTGCTTTCTTCAGCATCTGTGGCTTCTTTCTTGTATCCAAGACCTGATTTATCACATGGTCATGTTTGACTTTCCAATATCTAATATAATATTCTTGAGCTATTCAAGAATTTGTTTGACTTCTCTACCTTCTTTCTAAGATCAACAATTTCATCTTCTAACTTACAACATGAATCTTCCTTTTCATTTATTTTATTCTTCAATAGTTCCTCTATTCTTTTGGCTTCTTCAATTTGGGTTTTGAGATGGACAATAGTTTCAAAACTTTTTCTAATCTCATCATCTACCTTCATATTTTCTTTTTCATTCTTTAGTCTTGTGATCTCTTCTTCCTTTTCTTCTAGTTGAGTCTTATTTCTCTCCTTGAGCATTTCCTTTAACATCAAGATGTACCTTTGACTCCTCCTAAGAAACGTCTTAGTGTTATCCGAAAGATAGTTATAGTGTGTATAATAATGATCACTCCTATACCTATATAAACCCTCTTCAATTTCCTTTTGAAGTTCTAATAGATTTTCTTCTATTATTTCCATGGGATAACTAATATCAACCTTTACACAAATGGTTTCTAGATCATCTTCTTCACTTGAGAAAAATCCAACATCATCACATTTTGAATCATTGCAATCAAGAGTCTTTGGAGATTCTTTACCTTTATTTGAAGTATCTTCAAGATATTCCTTTTTGCCAACATTATCACATGATTCTTTGCTCCCTTTTGAAGTGTCTTCAAGATCTTCATTTGTGCTAACATCTTCACT
>JASDQU010372303.1:39736-53973 GCA_032191745.1 Picea mariana
GCTGGAAAACAGCCAAATGCCAATAAATCATCCAACCAGCAGCATCGATATCAAAAGACTGAATTCAACATGGGCAGAAAGTTTTGGAGGATATGAGCTTTGTTACATTGATCCTAAGAAGATCTCTTTCAGCGCCAACACCCAACCTACACAAGGTTTGAATTTAATTTTATGTCCAATTTATAGTTCAATCGCCTTTTGACTCCCCTTGAACCTATAATACATTTTACAGCTTGAGCTCCATTCAGTTTGGGTTAACTTAAACTATATTTCAACTACCCTCTCACGTAACTCTAACCATTTTGAGTTCTACCAAACCTACCTCAAGAGATAGTTCTCACCTCGGAGAAAATAAAGTTAGAACCACAATTTATTTTTTATTGTGACTAAATCAAACTGCAATTCAGATACCCCTCTCTTTCGACATTCAGTAAGAATATGACACTGGAAAAACCCAAAATCTTAACCAAATAAGCACCTCTGTACCTTGGTAATCATTATTAAGCAAACAAGCTTTGTCACAAGTACACATCAGATAAATTGATTCTGCTCCATAGGTTTGTGCTTGCTACCAACTCTCTCATTGATAAAAGCAATAGTTACCTTAGATCAACTTGCCATCAAAGCTCAAAAAACGGGCACTTATTGATAAATCAATAAACAAAGAGCCAATTGTTGAGAAGGGACGGATTAATGGATGGTGATAGAAAACAAATTGACCACACTTAAACAAAACAGCATTGAGAAAAGATGCAAATGGTGCCTATTGTAGAAAAGCTGTCAACTCATATGATCTGCTGGCAAAATTAACTGCAGTCATTTCTCATAGGAGAGAAGCCAAGGGAAATACTACAAATAAACAGAGCCCTAATATTCACACATTTAGTTATTGAGATTGTCAAATAATTTGATTAGTGTATGTGACTGACACACTAAATAGTAAATACAGTCTGAACATCCTATGTCTATTCCATGTATCTATCCTGCCTGCCTTTAATATGAGACATCATTTGATGCAATTGTTTGCCCAATCTACACCAAACTGAATACACTAGAACTCTACAGATATCCAAAACCGTTGACAGAAAAAATAGCTTGATTTGGCATCTGCTAATAAGCATCAGAAAGCAAACTGACGACAGCAACCCTGACAGAGGGCTTTTACTGAGCATGAGTGGTTCACACAAGATGAGCTTGAATTCTTGTAATGTTGTAAATGCATAGTGGTTAGTAGATATGCTAGAAAAGGCAATCTGTTCTCTCCCACAATTTTCCTATAAAAGTGTAAATTGAAATTTTACAACAATGCCTCCTTACCAAATGTAGATCTCCACTTATGCCTACAATTTTAGCATGTACTACATGCACACATGCCACTGCGTGCATTTGTAAGCCAAAGAAGCAGCTGGCAACAACAAGAGCAGTGTATCAAACACAAAGGTCAGTCATTGCCACCATAATATTGTTACGAATAGTGATTTCAAGGCACTGTTAATCAAATTATTAACGCCATGAATTTATGGCAACAAAGTTATATAGGCCTAGGGACATAATGGCGATATGTTTCCCATTGGTTTAAAAAAAGAATGTTGTGACTCGAAGCTCCAAGTGCAGCAGGTAGATTTTTACCCTAGCTGCACTGCCATCTTTTCATGGACCCTTCAACCTCATGCAAGAGTGTGAAATCTCAATGTTCTCTGCAGCAGCCTCGAATCCCTCCTCTAGAAAAGCAGTTTCTCCATCCTCTGGAGATATCAGACCCAGGCCCATCAATGAACCTCAACGTGAAGACATTTGGATCAGGGGCTGCTTTGGTCTTCGCACAGGCATCTAATCCCGCCCTGCATCTCGCCCCACCAACAGCTGGTAAGGGTAAACTCCTAGAATACTCTTCTCCCCTCACATCAACTGCAAGCCAATATTCAGCCCTTGGCAAGCCACCCCTATCAGATCCCCTCCCTTTTGGTTCTACACCCTCATTCATGATGAGTCCAGGGCATTCTTTCAAGAATGCGGTCCTCAACAAAACTCCAGTGGTGATCTCCTTGCAACTATCTACAGTTCAAATGGTTAATGAAGCACCAAGCCCATCTATAGCAGTGGTCCAAGACGCAGTGGAGAAATGGGAGTTTTTCAAAAATAATGGGCTTGTCTGCAGCTTTAACAGCCTCTGGTGTGTTAAATTAATTAAATAAAAGTACCAAGGACAAGTGTTTCTAATCACCTAGGCGCCTAGGGGTGAAAAAGTCTCCAAAAGAGGTCTCTAGAAATTAATTTTATGAGAGATAAAATTAAATGTGACTTTTGGAATTTTGAGAGCGAAAATGAAAAGTCGCGACTCTTCAGTTTCCTCCACCAAGCCTACTTAGAGACTAAGGCGTCCTCATTCATTCATTCCAAGAGTTTGAGAGAGCAAGAACTTGAGAGAGTCGAGCTGGGAGAGAGACCACATGAGTAGATTGTGGCACAAATTTCAAGGCAGTGTCTGAGCACAGAAATCGAAGCAAAGTACACTGCAGTAGTGAGACCATATTGTACAGATTTCTGAGTATAGAAATCGAGGCAAAGTACAGCAGCAGCAGTGAGACCATATTGTATGGATTTCTGGGCACAGAAATTGAGGAGTAGTTTTGGCACTATTTTCTATGCTGAGTTTATGCACAGAAAACGAGATAAGTGTGTGTATTAATTATTGAAGATGACTGTTGTAAATATCTCTTATTTCTCTGAATAATAAAAGCCTCCCCTCTCTCATTGGTTTTCCCCTTTGTGGGTTTTTCCAGGGTCTGAATTTGTAGACCAAATCTCTGTGTTGAATTTTCTGTGTGATTTATTTCTGGTTAAAGTATTGTAGCAGACTTCTTGTGCTTCAGTGATGAGCATTTAATTTCATACTTACTAATTTGCAGTAATAAATGTGCAATGTGGGTTGGGCATTTAACTATGTGTCTCAGTGAGACTTGAAACTGGGTTGGGGTCTGAAATTTTTATATGGTATCAGAGCTGGTTAGAGAAGAAGAACAGAAATATTTCAGCCATTAAAGTCGGAGATATTTTTGAGAAGAGGAGGTACTTCACCTGGGAGATTTTTTTTGGAGTTGAATTTCAGTTGAGAGGGTCATGGCCACCGGTTTGAGGGTTGAGGACAGATTGGATGGGGCTGTTAATTTCAGCCCATGGAAGGAGAGAATCACACTGATACTGCAGGAAAATGAGTTGTGGGATATTGTGGAGAGCACACAAGCGAGTCATGTCACTGTTCCTACAGATGCTACTCTTTTGGCAGCATACACCAAGGAGAATATCAAGGCCAAAAGAAGTATCCTTGATGCCATCAAGGACCATGTGATTCCACATGTGACCAGGAAATCCAATGCCTACGAGATGTGGGACTCCTTAACCAAGCCTTACCAGAGTTCCAATGAAAATAGGAAGAGGGTGTTGAGGGAGAAACTGAAGGGCATCAAGATGACCAAAGCTGAAAATGTCACCGCATACCTTACTAAAATTACTCAAGTAAGGGATGAGCTTGGAGCCGTTGGGGAGGTTGTTGCTGACAGTGAACTTGTGAGGACTGTTTTGAATGGGGTGACCAAACAATGGATTGTCTTCGTGGAAGGCATTATGGCAAGGGAGAATCTTCCCAAGCGGGATCGTCTTTTGTATGATTTCATTCAGGAGGAAATTCGGAGAGGATATGTGCTTGGTAGTTCATCCACTGGTAATTAGAAGGAGAATGTGGCTCTTGCAGCTTAAAGGAAAGAGTAGGTCCAAGAAGGGTTCCAATGGAGGGAACAAGCAGAAAGGTGAAGGGAAGAAAGACATGAGCAAAGTCAAGTGCTTTGCTTGCCATCAATTTGGGCACTATGTTGGACAGTGCCCTAACAAGAAGAAGAAACAAGTTGCAGCTTTAACGGAGGTGGAAGAGTTTACTCACTGGTTCGAGAAGCAGTGTTCTTTGACTGCTTGCCTCTCATCTAGAGCATCTTCCACTTGTATTTGATACATTGACAGTGGTGTCTCCCTCCATATGACAAGAGTTTGTGAGTACTTTACTGAGTTTGCAGCGATTGGAGACTAGGAGGTGGTACTTGGAGATAACTCAATGGTCAGAGCAGTTGGGTGTGGGACTCTATCATTTTAGAGGGAGACTCTACCTCCCATGTTGTTGAGAGATGTCCTATATGTTTCAGGACTGAAGAAGAACTTGGTGTCAGTTTCCACTATTCAGGATAGGGGGCATGAGGTATTGTTTTGTGATGGGCAAGTGCTCTTGTATCCTAAGGGATCTCCAGTCACTTCGGCCAAAGTGATTGGTATTCGACATGAGAAGTTGTACAAGCTCGTGTTTCATCCTTTGAGAGCATTGTTTCATGGCACCAACGCCAGTGACCTTTGTGAGTTATGGCATAGGAGGATGGCCCACTTGCATCATGGGGCATTACGGATCTTGAGAGAGATTGTGTCTGGAGTGCCAAAGTTCAGTACAGAGCACCAAGAGGCATGCAAGGGGTGTGTTCTTGAGAAGTACACCAAGACTGCTTTTCCAAGAAGTGATAGTAGAATAGTTGGTATCCTTGATCTAATTCATACTGATGTGTGTGGTCCTATGTCTTATGCATCTTTGATTGGGTTCTTGTATTATGTCTCTTTCATTGATGACTTCTCACAGAAGTCTTGGATTTTCTTCTTGAAGACCAAAGGACAAGTCTTCCAGCGCTTCCAAGAGTTCAAAGCTCTTGTGGAGAACCAGACATGGAGGAAAATCAGAGTGTTGAGATCTGATAATGGGGGTGAGTATACCTCCAATGAGTTCAGAGACTTTTGTGCCTAAGAAGGCATCGGGAGAGAGTTGACAGTTCCATACACCCCACAACATAATGGGGTGGTTGAGTGGAAGAACGGGGCTATTGTTGAGGCTGTGAGAGCCATGTTACATGATCAAGGACTACCACTTTTTCTTTGGGCTGAGACTTGCAACATTGCAATTTATCTGCAGAATAGGAGTCCACGTAGAGTCTTAGGGGATAAGACTCCTGAGGAGGCTTTCTCTTGGAAGAAGCTTCATGTTGGGCACTTTAAGATTTTTGGGTGCCTTACATATTCACATGTCCCTTCTGAGAAGAGGACAAAGCTATAACCCACGACAGAGAAGGGGATCTTTGTTGGGTATAGCAAGAATTCAAAGGTTTTCCATATATACATCCCTTCCTTGAGGAAGACAGTTTTGAGAAAGGGATGTGAGATTTCAGGAGGATGGAGCCTTTAGGAAGTCACGAGGGACTGAGAGGGGTGAGCAGTCATCACCTCAGATTCAGGTGAGTCCACAGTAGACTTCAGTGACACAGAGTTCAAGTCCACCTGTTTCGATGACGACTGGACCACAGGTTACAGGGCCATAGATGTCAGGATCATAGGTTACTGGTCCACAAGTTTCAGGATCGAGTTCTATATATTCTACTTCAGGTTCACAGTCTTCAGGTGATGGAGTTGAGCAAGGAGAGTCCCCTCCACGGGACACTATTTCAGAGAGGAGGAAGCCCAAGTGGCTTCAGGACACTTTGAGGGAGGCACAGGGTTCAGTGGGGAATCTCAGGTAGGCTGTGAAGGAGAGTAAACCTCCAGAGAGGTTTTGTAGCTATCTTGCGATGGTGAGCAACATCATAGAGTCTGAGCCTTCCACCTTTGAGAAGGCAGTTGATCGGGAGGTTTGGAGAGATTACATGATGGAAGAGTACAATTCCATCATGAAAAATGATGTTTGGGAGGTGGTTCCTAAACCTGAGGGGAAGTCAATGGTGAATTCCAAGTGGTTGTACAAAATCAAGTGTGATGTTGATGGAAGCATTGAGAAGTAGAAGGCTCGATTCGTGGCCCGGGGCTTCTCACAGGCAGAGGGAGTTGATTATGATGATACCTTTGCTCCAGTAGCTAGATACACCTCGATCAGGGCAGTGATCTCCATTGCAACAGAGATGGGTTGGAAAATCCATCATATGGATGTGAAGACCGCATTTCTGAATGGTCTCATTGAAGAGGAGGTTTATATTGAGCAACCACATGGATTTGAGGTGCATGGGAGTGATGCTCATGTATGTAGACTAAAGAAGGCCTTGTATGTGCTGAAGCAAGCTCCTGGAGCTTGTTACTCTAGGATAGACACATACTTGCAGCATATGGGTTTCGTGAAGAGTGAGGCGGATCCCAACCTATACTTCATTGTGGTTAGAGGTGATCCTCTCATTCTTGTGCTATATGTGGATGATCTCTTTATTACAGGGGCCGAAAGATTCATAGTTGGTTGCAAGGAGAGCCTTGCTTCAAAATTTGATATGAAAGATTGATGAGTGTTTTATATGCACTAAAAAACACACTAAAATCCATCAATTAAATTGTCAACCCAGGGTAAGTAAACTTAGAGCTGTAGCACTATATGTACCAAGGCAGAAAGGCTAGAGGTAGTATAGTCTAACTAAGGAAATGGGCTATCTGAGGGCTAATCTATTAAAGAAAAGACTATTAATAATCAAACCCTACTAAGAATCTTAAACTATTTACCCTAAGTAACTTTTGAACAAAGGATCGATGGTTAGTCCTAAGAAAGCAAATGAAAACCTTACAT
Organism: Picea mariana; assembly: GCA_032191745.1. NCBI lineage: Eukaryota > Viridiplantae > Streptophyta > Pinopsida > Pinales > Pinaceae > Picea > Picea mariana. The sequence goes on from JASDQU010372303.1 coordinate 46,359, forward strand.
AAAGCAAACTAACTTAATCATGACAATAAACAAAAGCAAACTATCTATTTAATCTATCTAAGGAGCAATAAAAACAACAAACTAATTTAATTAACCGACTCAAATTCACTAAGCAACTATCCTATTAAAACAAGTAAATAGACAAGCAACTACCCTATCAAAGAAAAATAGACAAGCAAGCAACTACCCTGTTAAAGCAAGTAAACAAGCAAGCAAAAAACTAACTAACCTATGATAACTTCTACAACAAGTAAACTAATCAAGATTACTCAATAAGAAACTAATCAAACTAATAAGCAAGTGAACTTTATTCTTAAATTAAACTTCACAATTACTTCTAATTTACAAAAGGAAATCTTAATCTACTAAATTTGAAGCATCATGACAATAAAAGTAATTACCAACTACTCTTTAATCTACAATAAGAAACTATTATTTAATCTACCAAAGCAAGAAGACTATTCTCTAATCTACAAAAGCAAGAAAACTCAAATATAGTGTTGATGATTATGTCTCCGATGTCTTATGATATCACGATGACATTTAACAATTAACGATAATTCAAGAGGGATGAATTCAATATTGACTTCGATAGCAAAGTGAAAAGTGTGAATTAGACAAACCAATGAGAACTTAGCCATTATAGAAGCAACATCAACTACCCTGCATATCCATGTGATTATTCAATTATGCATTAATCATCTACAGTATAAAAACACTATTCTATGAAATTCAATTGCATTCTATGCTAATTAAGCAAATTCATACTACTTAGATTCATAACTAAAAACTAATCTTAATAATAAAGCTTTGAAAATTGCAACCTAGATCTAAAAAGGAAACTACATAAACTAAACTAAACTAATCCTATTTCAACAAATGAAATTGCAAATGGAAAATGCTCATAAAACATAAATTAAATTCTATTTCTATTTCAGCATATGACAAGAAATCAAATGAGCAAAGTAACTAACAATTAGATACGCACAACTAAATAACAATTAGATAAGCAAACTGAAAATGGAAACTAAAACTAACAACTATCCATCCACCGAAGCTTGTCAAAGAAACCATAAACTAACTACTCTGTTTTAACTCTGTTTTTATACTTTATTTCAGCATAAAGAAAATCTAGCTATCATCTAATTACACACAGGGTTAGTAGCTAAGAACTTGCAAGTTCATTTCCTATCAACTAAAAGATCATTGCAGATTAACACTAACCTCCATAATAACCTGCAAAACTGAACTAAAGCAATTAAATTATGAGCAACAATTTGTACAACAAATAAACACAATAAAAACTTATGTACAGGAAATAAACAAAATGACAATTACACTACTCAAATTCACAAGCAAACTAACTAAATATTCACCCAGACTGTTGGTGGGCCTCCCAACAGGTTGTGGCTACTCCTCAAAGATGAATCATGAGCTCAAGCAACACAAATTCAACATTAANCACAGGGTTAGTAGCTAAGAACTTGCAAGTTCATTTCCTATCAACTAAAAGATCATTGCATATTAACACTAACCTCCATAATAACCCACAAAACTGAACTAAAACAATTAAATTATGAGCAACAATTTGTACAACAAATAAACACAATAAAAACTCATGTACAGGAAATAAACAAAATGACAATTACACTACTCAAATTCACAAGCAAACTAATTAAATATTCACCCAGATTGTTGGTGGCCCCCCCAGCAGGTCGTGGCTACTCCTCAAAGATGAATCACGAGCTCAAGCAACACAAATTCAACATTAAAATGAAAAATGCAGTTTTACACAGTTTTGGCAAAATATATCTGAAAATGGAAAAACAGAGTTGAACTGTCTTTTTCTCTCTTCTCGCTATTCGTCTAACCACTGAGGTGGTATTTATAGATTTACAAGCTGAGAGGTCGACCACTAGAAGGGTCGACCTCCTCTAAAAACAACAAATCTCATTCAATGTGTCTTAACCGCTGGTGGCTTCTAGAAACAAGGCGAGCCAATAAATGCCCAGCATAACAACCCAATCTAAGTTGTTAGAAGCTCAGTAATTGGAGGCCACAAGCACGAAGAAAACCCATGTCTCTGATTCGCCCATCACTGGCCATTGATATGATAACCGCCAAATCGCCCATGGTTTTAGTGCAGGACGGAGTGTCGGATGGAGTACCGGACAGAGTGTCAGATGGAGTACCGAACGAAGTGTCGGATGCAAAAATGACCTGCGATTTTCCCCTGTGACACACAAAACGCGAATTAGTTTCCTGGAATCATTAAAACATGCCGAATTATACTCAAAATCATCGTAAAACATAATTCATACATACCCAGTATGAACCATGATGATTTAACACAAAAACTCTTCAAAACTCTTCAAAATAGGAAAATGCATATACACATTTGGCCAAAAAGGATCTAATTATCATCATTAAATTAACCATATTACGGGCCCAACATTACCCCCACACCTAAGATTTTGCAAGTCCCACTGCAAACAAAAAGGAATTGGCCCTCATGACTAAGCTTGTTGAGGAGGGTCAGCGTTAGAAGCTTCTCCTTCTTGCTGTGAAGATTTGTCTTATGCCTCTTGCTTTGCTTCAATTGTGCCCTGAGGTTGCGGTTGGCTTTGGTCATCTCGTCAACCAACCTTTGAAGGGAATTCACCTTTGCTTGGAGGACTGCATTATCATGGTGAAGATGTGTGTCCATAGTCTTCCTATCTCCCAATTGTTGTAGCAGCTGAAAATTCTCTTGTTGTAATTTCTCAATGGCTGGAGCAGGATCAGATATCTCGGAGGAAGGCTTAGATCCCTTAAAAGATGTAGAAAGTCTATCATTCTTAGGATCGTGGGTAGGCATCTGTGAGGTAGGAGTAATAGGGGGTTGATGAGGAGAAGTAGGTTCAGATTTTGTCTTCCTATGAGGCTCCAACTCATCTGCAAACACTTCCCTAAGTCTTTTTTGAGGACTCTCAAGATTAGAGGATACTTGGATAGGGTCTGAAGTAGTCAGGGGTTTTGCATAAGGTTTTCCTCTTGGATTGCAGGTACTCTTTCGAAGAACTCCTCTATGACATCGATTAGTTCCTCTCCTATTTGTGGGAACTATAGGAAAGTCTTGTTGAATCACTTCTTGGAGATTTTTGGGTGTAGGATCAAGAGATATTGAAGGCATCAGGGGGTTAACTATAGGCTTCTTGGTCTTTTTGCTGGATGAGGCTACAGGGGTTTCAACAAGATTTTTGGATTTTTGTTCCGATAAAAAAATGGCTTGTGCATACGGGTTTGGAGTTTTTAGAGAGTGGGGTTTGGATGGAGAAATAGTCCTTAGATCCAATGTCTTTTTGTTGGTCTTGATTGTCAAGTGAGGGTTTGCAAATTGGTAAATGAACTCATCCCAAGTTTGCCCCTATTTTTCCAATTCGGCTAAAACAAGGAGTGTGATAAGGCCATGGTGAAAGAGGTTGTTGTGGGGGTTGGTTACATTCTTCCTCATTTGAGAGGACATATTCTCCAAGCTCGTTAAAAAGTAGAAGGGAAAATTCAATGGTTTATTGAACTGAAAGTGAGCTAACAATCGAAAGTGACGGGATTTAAAGGTGGAATATCTACCTTCAAATGTGATCAACCTAGTGATGACTGTAAGAGGGTTGATTAGCTCATCTTTTATCCACTCCCTTGGAGTATCCTTTAGCTCCAGAGATGTTTTGAAATTCTAGTTTAAAAACCCTGTTATAGCTTGATCTTAGCAACTGATGGTTTTTAAACCATCTATCCCCCATTCTTGGAAGCTTCATGGCCACGGCTATGGATTCCGATGAGATCCCATGCACGCTATCTTCCCATCAAAATCGAGGGCAAATTACATTGAGATGCCATCGTCGTGGCCCTGCAAGTGGGATAAAAATGCCCCCCAGCATGCGCGCAAAAATACTTCCCTGCACTGTGCAAACTTAGGGATGGTGAAGAGGTCTGCGTAGGAAGAGGGCTCATACCTTTTGGGCATCGCGCTAGTGTGCCCAGTTGTCCTCCACACGCTTTGTTGGAAATGATCTTGCATCATACTCCTCTAGCTGAAAAATCCATGGACTCCTATCCATGAGCTCCTCCATCGATTTTCCATGCTTCTGGATATCCGCTTCACCAACCCAATTGGTGTCTTCTATTGGGTGTCCCTTCCACTTTACTAAATACTCAAAATACGTCTTCCTTTGGGTCTTCTTGCCAATCCGCTGGTCTATGATCTGATCCATCTGTGGCTTCTCTGCTACAGGCATCTGCTTTCTCCACTGGATCTCCCCTTGATCTCCTTACCCTTCATTTCTATCTTCCCTGTAAGGATACGGGTCCGCAATATTGAATATGGGTGATATACCCACATCTTCCGGCAACTCTATTTCATAAGCATTTTCACCAAATTTTCTTAGGATTTTGTACTGTCCTATCTTTTTCAATTTCAACTTATTATATGTTTAGATGTTCTAGAACTTGATCTCCAACTTCAAATTCAATCTTTCTCCTGTGTTAATCAACTCTGCGTTTGTATTCACTGCTGCTCTTCTTCAACTTCTCCTTGATCTGATTATGGAGTTCCTGCATTTCTGCACCGAAGTCTTCGGCTCCAACGCTCCTAAATTCGCTCTGCTTCAGATCTCTTAACTCCAACACTCCTCTCGGATTCATTCCATACACTATTTGAAATGGACTTTTCCCAGTGCTTCTGTTCACTAAGTCATTATATGCAAACTCTGCTTGTGATAGAATCTAATCCCACTGACTATGGTGTTCAGTGACAAAACTCCTCATCAAATCTCCTAAGCTTCTATTCACCACTTTGGTCCATCCATCTGTTTGCGGGTGATATGTAGAACTAAAAGATAGATCTGTCCCCAGCTTCTTCCACAATGTCCTCCAGAAATGACCGACAAACTTGGTATCCATGTCTAAAATTATACTCTTGGGCAATCCATGGAGTCTCACAACCTCTCTAAAAAACAAATTTGCAACATGCATTGCATCACTGGTCTTCTGGCATGGGATAAAGCGTGTCATCTTCAAAAAATTTTCCACTACCACAAATATGGAATCACTCCCCCATTGTATTCTTGACAACCCCAACCCAAAATCCATACTTATTGCATCCCAAGGCCTCTTTGGAATAGGCAATGGTTGATACAACCCAATGTTCTTCTTTTCCCTTGGCATACTAACAAATCTTACATTTGTTTACAAATCTTTTCACCTCTGCTCTCATACTTGACCAATAATACAAACCATTTAATTGGGAAAATGTTTTGTCATGGCCGAAATGTTTGGCTAGACTTCCACTATGTTTTTCCTTCAGCAAATTCTCCCTCATCAAACATCTTGGTATGCACAACTAGCATCCCTTGAAAAACAACCCATCCTGAATCCGATATTCGGCCCACTAGCTTCTGTCTCTGAGCGCAGGATTCACACATGCTTCATATGCCTCTCTGTAATCTGGATCACTGTGGTACATTTCCTTAAGGTGATCAAACCCCAAGGTCTTGACCTGAAATTCTTGCATAATTAAAATTCTCCTGCTCAATGCATCAACAATCTTGTTAGCATTACCAGAAATATGTTTAATGAAAAAAATGATTTTTTTCATAAATTCTATCCACTTAGCGTGTCTCTGGTTTAATTTCTCCTATCTGATTATGAATTGTAGAGCTTGGTTATCGCTATACAAAACAAACTCCTTTGGTACGAGGTAGTGCCTCCATTTCTTTAAGGCTTGAATTATGGCATAGAACTCTTTGTCATATGTGGATTACTTCTTTTTAGATTCATTTAGTTTCTAGCTAAAATATGCAACATGTCTATTTTCTTGACTTAAGACCACTCCAATCGTAACTCCACTTGCAGCACATCTCACTTGGAATGTCTTTCCGAAATCCGGTAATACCATAATCGATTGTTCTGTTATTTTCTCCTTCAATATATTGAAGCTCTTCTCAGACTCTTCTATCCATTTGAAAGACTTGTGTCTTTTCTTCACTGTATCCATCATTTGAGCACTAATCCCACTAAAGTTTCTGTTGAACTTCTGATAAAAACTTGCTAATCCATGGAAGCTTCTCACCTCAAAGACATTCTTTGGTGAAGACCATTCTCTGATTGCTTTCACCTTTATAGAATTCATCTTTAATTCATTTAACCCAAATATATGAGTTATGTTTTCATGAAAGATGACTTTTTCAAATTAATCAACAACTTCTCTTGCTACAACCTCCTCATTACTAATGTCAAGTGTCTCAAATGCTCTTCTTTAGCTTTTCTAAATACCAGTATATCATCCATATATACAATCACAAATTTGTCAATGAAATCTTTCAACACCTCATTCATTAGCCTCATAAAAGTACTTGGGGAGTTTTTCAAGCCAAACGACATAACAAGCCACTCATATAACCCCTCATTTTTCTTGAACATTGTCTTCCTCATCACCTTCCCTCATCCTTATCTGGTGATATCCACTTTTCAAATCTATTTTTGAAAATAGTCCACTCCACTTAAACAATCCATCAAATTGTCCATCCTTGGCAACGAGAATCTATATCTGATGGTGATCTTGTTTATGGCCCTTGAGTCTGTACACATTCTCCATCCTCCATCCTTCTTCGGACTCAATACAGTTGGTACTGCACATGGACTCAAGCTTTCTTTGACCAATCCTTTGTCTAACAGATCCTGAACCTGTCTCTTCACCTCCTCATTCTCTTGAGGTGTCAACTTGTACGCTGCTTTGTTCGGCAGGCTTGCTCCTGGTATTAAATCAATGTGATGTTTGATACTTCTAATAGGTGGCAATGAGCTTGGCAACTCATCCATTATAATTTCAGCAAAATTCTCTAACAGTTCCTGAAATTCCTCAGGCAAATATTCCATCGAAGTACTGGTAAGGATAACCCTCAGATTCCTTACTACAACAAACTACATCTCTTCTTCCTTCTTCACTTCATTCAAGAGTTCCTTCCCACTCATGAGAAGTATGCTTGTGCTAGCTTCATCCTTCACCCTCTTTTCTTTAATTGGCAGTAACATGTGTGTCCTACCATTCTTCTCTAAGGTGTAAGTATTTCTCCTCCCATCATGAATGACATTCCTATCATACTACCATGGTCTTCCCAACAAAACATGACATACATCCATGGGAATCACATCACACAAAATTTCATCCCTATATCCTCCTATCTTAAATTCAACCAGGCATTGTTTAGTGATTGTTACCTGATGACCTTTCTGCAACCATAAGACTTTATACGATGTTGGATGTGCAGTCATCTCCATCTCTAGCTTCTCCACCATCTCTGTGGATACTAGGTTGTCAGTGCTCCCACTGTCAATTATCACCTTGCAAACTCGGTCTTTCATTTTATAGGTTGTCCTGAACAAATTGTTTCTCTATGTTGGATTTTCAATCTCTGGTTCTTGCATCAAAAGAACCTTCTTCATCATCAAGGATTTCCCATCCTCCGCACCTTCTGCCTCAACATCTCGTTTATGCGCTTCCGAAATGTGAGCTTCACCTCCTCCTTTCTTCCTCTCGGGACAATCCCTAGACATGTGCCCTATTTTTACACAGGCATAA
>JASDQU010372304.1:1232-11315 GCA_032191745.1 Picea mariana
CCTCACCTTTGTATCATTGTATCAATCAGAATTAGATCATTAAGCAAATTAGCATAGAGAAGAGAGAGTTGTAGCAAAGAGTTGAGAAGAAGAACTCATGTACAGGAGCTTTGAATTGATATATGAAGCTTTAATTCAAATTCATGGTGTTATGATGTTTTCTGTTTTTACATGTTGAATGGTTAGCTTACAGTTGTTTTATGCTATCTGTTATGCATTTGATTTAGTACTGTGAATGTATGATTTCATGTTGAATGTTTGAAATCTGAGAGAAGGAGAATGAGTTTCAATTGTTTCTCTTCCTGAGAGAGAGAATTTCCTGCAAGGAGTGCAGTGAAACATCTGCAAGTTGTGCGTTGACAAAGGTTCAGAGTTCATCTTTGAAAGCTCAGGAGGGATATCGTTGTTCTCATTTCAACAGAAGTGCAAGTGGAGCACAGGAGCCGTGCAAGGCATGTGCAGGCTAGTTGAATCCTTAGAAGATTGTTAACTAAGGTGGAAAAGAGAGAGAGACTGTTGTTGCAGAAGGTGCATAGAATCGAGAGTTCAAATAAGCAGAAGTATTTGAAGGTCTGCCACAAGGAGTGCGAGAAGAGGCCCTTTTTCGAGACTTGAATTTATCATAGAAGCTCAGAAGGGGTAGTGCCTTTGAATTATTCAAACGGAGGAAAAGTGAAGTTGCTTTGCAGAAGGAAGGTCACGATGAGGGGACATTATTCCATTTCGTAGAGGTTCTTGAGGGAAGAATCAGACGGTCAAAATTCTCTGTGGAGAATCCTCGAAATTGCGAGGATCGTAGGATCCAGGAGAGTTGTGGGGAAGTTAAGCGATTGGAGGAATTCATCCTTCAAGAGGCAGGATCCAAAATGGACCATTGATCATGACTGTTAGACTGTCGAGATCATTTCGGCATTTTGGGAGTTGTAAGTCCAAAGTGTGGATGAAACCCTTGGTCGCTCGAACTCCCGAAGCACAAACTGGATTATCGCGTGTGAAGGCGAGGAGCAAAAATTTCAGCGTTTCGGAATTTTGGAGTTCGGAATTTCAGGGGTCCTGAGGACAAGTGATCGAGACAAAGTGGAGTGAAAGACCCGAAATCGCAAGTCACGACAGAACTTGATGTGAATTTTTGGATTTTGGAAAATCGAGATTCAGAATACCGTAAGTCTCGACGACAAGGAGTTAGGGGCCTTTGTATTGAAAAACCCAGAGTTTTGAAACCCAGAAAATCCTTGAAGTGGCATTTCGGCACTTCAGGGATTGGAGTTTCATCTTTCACGTTGACAAGGATTCGGGACACTTCACATCAGGAATCCTAAAGTCCCCAAACACGAAATATTTGTGAAGGCGTTTCGGCATTTCGGTGTTTCGGAATTTGGGAATTCAGGATTTGTGGTGACAAGTGTTTTGGGATCGAGAGTTTCGAACTCCCGGTACCCAAAAATCCGAAATTACATGGGCCATCAGATCAGGAGGGTGATGGTCGTTCGTTGATTCTGTATAGTTGCTATTTCAGAGTTTGAAAATTCGAAAAGACAGAGGAAATAGCGACAGGAGGATAGCTCAAGTTCCGAAAGCCGGGAAAGGTGATAGGTGGCAGGAATCTATGTCAGAGACCGAGGACAGTTCAGAGGATAGGTGGCGAGTTTTCTTCAACAGTCGGAGTTAGAATCTGTTGACTGTTTCGGGGTTCGGGGCTTGGAGAGTCAGGAAACCTCACGATAGGATTCGCGAAATCGCAAAGTCCAAAACCTCGAAATGGAGAAAAACCCGTTGAGGAGCCAAAGATTGATGAATGTGTCAGGATTTGGAAATTCATCACTTTAGGAGACAAGAGATCGAGGTTCCTTGCTCTGAAAAACTTGAATTCGTGAAACCTGATATAGGAGCAGAGGAGGACACAGTCAAATATTTCGGGTTTCGGCAAGTGGAAGAGACGGGGATCTCGACATCAGAGATCGTGAAACCCTGAAACCCGAAGTCCTTTGTGGCTTGAACAAAGGGGTTGGTTAACTCTCAGTGTGCTTGTAGTGAAGATCCTGAGCGGATCTCAGCCCAAGGGCAGGGGGTCTATGTCATATTGGATGGGCATCATGGATACTGGAAGATGTGCGCACAAAAATACATGTCCTGAATGATGAAGTTGTGGCCACAATGGATCCGATGGAGAAACAAGAAAAGTTTGACCAAATCCAATAGGTGGACAATGAACTGAATTCCTTCTTTGAGGCAGAGTCCATATAAAATAAAGAGTTGTGTGACTTCATACTGTCATTCAGACAGTGTACATGCAGATGCATCAAGTTAACGCAACAATAGATTTTGAGTGGAACTTGTTGGTCACATCCAAGACAAATGAGTGTAGTAAAGAGGAGACCCAAAAATTTGTTGCAGAGGCATCACTCCTCGCCAGGAAGTGGTAGGATAAAGTTGGAAACTTTCAATGAGTGAGGGAGCGAGCCTTAGAGTTTGTCCCAGAGTTGGGCCCTTCATTTGAAGAGGCGAAAGAAGAGAAAGCACAAACAAAAGAGAAGAAGGAAGAATAAAAGGAGGACAAGGGAAAATAACAGTTTATCTAGGAAGCTGTGAAAGAACCAAGCACTTGACTCGAGGGTGAGTAAAGTGTTGTGGTTGGAGCCTGTTGGGCCCTTCGTTTTTGGGATAAGGAATCAAGCAATTTTTTTACTGAGTACGAGTTGCGTAAGCTTCAAAAGAGGCTGGACAATAGAGAAAGAAAAAGCAACAAAAATCAATTCTAAGAGACAGCGCAATGCCAGCTAAGAAAAAGCAGTTACAACAGAACAATAAAGTGTGCAACATGTGACAAAAGACACAACCTACCGTATATATAGGGCTAAACATGATTTTAAAAGGGTTGTTGTTGGGTTTTCGGTTGATCATTTGGTTAGCTATGGGTTCAGTTGAATTGTGATCAAGTTCAGTCTGATATTTTATGAGGTTGTTGTCAGTCGAGTCAAGTAAGGTTTTGAGTCTGTAATGTAGTCGGTACCTATTTTGAGAGTAAGAGCTCTTTGACATGAGTCCAGAGCCAAGAGTATGTAACAAAGCACCACTATGTATTTCTAAGATTGTAAATGAAGGATGATTCTAGAGATATTACAAAGAAGGATCTACATTTTCAAAATATGATATGTCTTTTTGTGTCTTACTTATGCATTACAGTACATCTTTATGGATTATGAGTTCCACATTATGATTTTGTGTCTAAATGCTTATTCACAACATAAGTAGGTTCGATTATTGCATACATGAGTTCAGATATGTTCGATAGGTTGATGTCTTGCACAATATCAAGATGACTCTTGAAGGTTCTGTGAATCCTCCTAAATCTTTTCCTTACCCTTCCCTATCTATTTTTCTCAGCAGCAATTCGGGTGAGACTTCTTCTCTTCGGAGGAGATGAAAATATCAGTGCTCTAGACTACTTCGTACCTTTTTTTGGTAACCTGAGAAGGACCCTGGTCTGATCAAACTTGCGCCAACAATATGTACTTTAATGACATGGGAAGGTTGACTTAAAAGATCAGAGACATTTTGGAGAATGGCTGACTCAGGATGAAACTTCCTTTGAAAAAAATCACGACACATTATGTGACTTAGGAAACATGTATTATAAAAGGGATACATTCATGATACATAATGCATCATCAAATGCTCCATATTTTTGGAAGAATAACCAACTAGAGGAGATCATGCTCAACAATGAGAATAAGTCTTCTAAAGCCATACTAATCCCAAAATATTGAGATACTGACTCAAATATTGTGCTTTGTTCAAGGGTGACAAGATTGTTGTGAACAAAAGAGATAAAAATTTCCCCCCTCTTTTTTATTTTATTATTTTTTTGTATTTTTCATGTTATTAAAGACTAGAAAGGAATAAATGAACGCCATAGTACAGTGGAGGAAATGAGTCTCATAGGCAATAAAACTAGTTCTAAAGCATAAGGAACATACCTATGCTCAATGCAATGAAGCATGTGAAGGATAAGGACACTCAGGGGAATGTATCCTGTAGAGATAAAGGTGTCAATTTGCAAAGGAAAACAATTCAAGGCTATAAATGGGTAGGAATGCATAATCAAATGGTTCAACAATGGAAATTTGAAGCCAAAATTAGGCCTAGAAGCACGAGTGATTAATATGCAATGTAATTACAACTCAACAAAATTTTGGAATCCCCATGGGTACATTAGCCAGAAATATATTGAGAGGAATTCATGAGGCTTCAATGTAAATACATGACGGGACTAAATAGGGATTTTGAGCCTTGAAAGTGTTAGCGTCCTATAATGTTCTCAAGGGTAAAAGTCTAAATCGAGTGTTTGACATATATTACAATGTTGAAGAAAATGGTGTTTGAAAGGGTAATGAAGGGGTGCTAGGGATTCTTATCATCACATCAAGTGTCAAACCATCAATGAGTGACTTTCATCCATCAATCAAATCCAAATAATATAATAAAAATTCAAAAGGAACCTCTCTCTACAAGTTCGCTACACAAGTTCATTGCACAAGTTCTGGAAATGACTATTTTTCCAGTCCAGTTCAAACTCATTTTTTGGCCAAATGAAAAGGAATATTTGAAAAATGAAAGATCATTTTTCAATAATGAGCCCATTCAAAAAAACCTCTCATTTTCTTCACAGGTGTCATGGTTTGGAAGATTCGAATGGATCTTTACAGCCTATTTTTCAGATTTAAACATTTAATGATTTCCTATTTTATCCATTATATATGGGCATGGATCCCAAGACGTTGGAGAGGAATTTTTGAAAATTGAAAGATTTTTTTTTAAATAACATGTTCATATACAAACACCTCTCCCTGTTTTGTAAGAGATATCATTATTCCAGAGATATGATGTTATCTTTGACCCCTATTTTCTAGAAAATTGATTTGTATTTCCTAACAGGCGGTTCTAAACGCATTGCTATAATTTTGTAAGAAGATCCAACTTTGGGAAGTATTTGATCTTGAACTCCTCATCTTGGGGAATATTCTTTTCTATATATATTTGTAATTGTTATTAACTATAGGGGTTGGAAGTGTTGGATTACTAAGAGGGGGGATGAATCAATAATAGTGCAATTCAATCCTTTTTAACCACAATATGCAAGTGTTATATCAATGTAGCATTATCATCCAATAGTTGTAGATTAAATAAACAATGAACAAATGAGAAATCATATACATACATAGTACACCATTTTTTTTACGTGGAAACCCAAAGCGAGAGAAAACCACATAATTCTTTTTCTTATATGTCTTGAATAATTAAATTCATTGGAAGCACCAACTTCTTTTGTTTTCTAGTTGAAACTAGAAGGAGGATCCAAACCTCTATTTTCTTAGGCTACAACCTGAAGGAATATCCAACTCCCAAATTCTATGGCTACAACCCGAAGGAGGCTACAACCCCCTAGTTTCTTAGGATACAACCTGAGGGAAGCTCCAACCCCCCAATTCTCTGGCTACAACTAGAAGGTAGCTACAACCCCCTATGTTCTCCGGCTACAATCAGAAGGTGGATAAAACCACATGTCCTTGCCCTGTCCAACCGCCCTGACGTAGAATTATAATGATGGAACCACTATCACACTATCACTGTGAGATATATTGTTGTAAACCTATACCAATCAACCTGCACCAAACAACATGTACTAATAACCTGAACTATGAATCAACTTGTACCTCAACCTATAATCAACATGTACCATAAAAAAGTGCATAAACCATGCACCAACCTATACCAAACAACCTATAATCAACATGCATAAACAAGTGCATCAACCATGCACCAAACTGAACCTCAACCTGTACCATGAACAAGTGCATCAACCATGCACCAAACTTGTACAAATAACATGTCACAACAACCTGTCCAAAAAACCTATCACAACAACTCGACTCATCAATATTATCAACCAAATCAGATCTACTTACCAAGATCAATCACCAAGACAACTCTCAAAGATGTGCATCAACCAAGGATAACACAACAACTCATAATCATCACCAAGATCAATATGTGCTTCTAATAATATACCAATACAAGTATGCTACATTATCCATAAAACATGTGTCAACAATACTACTAACAAGTGTCTCCAACCATTTACGAAGTATGTACCAATAATGTATCAACTACTCATCAACTTTGACTCATCAAGATGTACCAACATCATCAACTATACATCTCATGTATGTGCCAACTCATCAACTACTTGTCTCAACCATGTACACAACATGTACCTTAACCAAAATCCCTCATCAATTTCATCATCCAAATCAGATTTTTAACTCTGTAATAGATCTGGTGTATAATATCACATACCTTCAAACCTTCCTTAACTTTAGAAACAAGAGACTAGCATTTTCAACCAACTTTACTTTAGTCTCACGTGACTAATTTTGGATTAGTCAACAACCCTAACTTGAAATAATCATAACTATATACCTATAATGAATAAATATCTAAAAATGGTACACAATTTTATTTAGTTTCTTTTGTGCAATTCCTCCAGACTTCACTACTCGAAACCTCTCAGAAAATGATTTATAGAAAAAATTAGATACCTTGTTCAATTCAGGCTTATTATATGAAAAAATTAGAGTGTGCCCCACACGGAATATTTGTTGTATGGATCTGAAAATTGTACATAGAATATGACAGACTGTACTCTAACCAATACATTTGGTCTTACTGAATTTGGATCTGTTATGAATAAGTTATGAATTTTTTACCCGAAACACCTGTTTTAGACTAGTTTCAGGACTAGCCACAAACCCTATTTTCCACGGCGTGTAACTCCAAAAATACAACGACCCACAAGCTGAAATTTGTATCACATCTACTTGGATATGTTTACTCAATGGCCTCCCAATTTCACTGTCTGAATAATTCTAGAAAAAATGTTATTTTGAAAATGGTGAGATGACCTGTAGATAACATTCCTTAGAAAGTATCATCAAAAGAATCTATTCTCCCTTGAATTTGGGCCTTCTTTACTTCACCTTCCCTCTAAAATTCGACTTAGATATCCTTTGGTTACCTCAGTAACCTATAAATATTCAATATGCTCAAGTGTGATTAAAATGAGAGAGACTTGCCCCTTATTTATACTTTCATGTAGCTTCCTCAAGGGGTTACCTTTTAACCATCTTAACCCACTTTCCTTATTTTAGGGTTAACCCATTTCTAACCACTTGTAACTTAGTAATTTATCCATTAACTTTATTATTTAAATAATTTATTTTGTATTCATTTTGAATTATAGTACACTCATCACTTCACTTTATTATTTACCTTATAAAATATCTTAAACCACTTTGACTACTTTGACCTTTTGGGGCTTCTAGATGACTCATGAGGGTTCTCCAACTTCACATGGACATAACTCTCTAACCGCGAGGAGTTATGTGACGTTCCACATACCAATGGAAATGGCATAATTTGTACTATCCATATAGAATATTCTTATCTGAAATATATATCAGAACTCATACCATTATCCATCAAACAAACTCGGGTCCATTACCCAAACCTTTCTCCAACTTCACATGGCCATAACTCTCTAACCTTGAGGATTTATGTGACATTCCACGTACCACAAAAAATGGAGTGACATGTGATATCCATCTAGAATAGTATTACCTACAAATATATCAAAACTCATACCATTATCCATCAAAAAAACTTGGGTCCATTACCCAAACCTTTGTGCTACCAGACTTTCTTCAAGGATTGACATCAATGACAACCATCCCAAATAATCAACATGAAGAAGCATAGAGGATATTTATTTTGAGCATTTTGTAATCTTTCTTAATTATAATGGAATATCAGTTAGAAGTCCAGAGTTACTCTTACCAGATATTCTTGTGATGGTGTTTTTGAAGTGTGTCCCTTTCTATGTGTATGTAACTCTTATCTTAGTTTTCATTTAATTTTGTGTTCTTCAATGTTTGATTGGAAAGTTCATGATCAAAATCCATCCCTGTTTGATTGTCTGATTCATAGAAATTAAACATTCCATAAATTTCCTCTAAAGTTGCATTAAGAATTCATCCTTAGTTAGATTATCTTAGTGTAATGGGTTGTTGAATTCCATTTTCTACCACCATGCTTCTACAATATTATTGACTAATAAAAAATCATCTATGTTGCCTATGTTTACTTGATATATCTACTACCAGTCATCGATGGTTCCCTTGGTAGTAAATTTGACTCCATGCCCATTGGATTATTTTTCACCTCTACCATCAACCACATCTTAAAAACATATTTCCATTTTAGATCTAGACACTGAGACTAATTTACATTGAGAGAGCCCTCTCTGGTTTGGAAAGCCCAGATTCCAAGCCCAAAGTGTTGTGTGTCTACCTCCATGGTTTCCCTCCTGTAACCAAGGGAAATTATGAAGTGATAACATTTTGGCACCGTTGTCGGGGAGCGACAATGAAATTTTCCTTGGGATAAACAACAAAGTTCAGATTTGAGTATTGATAATGAACAATAGTCAGACACGTAAAGGTTGTACATCATTCACTTGGCGACTCTATTTTCAAGAATCTAGAGTTTATAATTTTCATGGTGACTCCATTATCCAAAGACTCAGTAGCCTAAATACTTTCTCGACAACTCTACTGCTTCAATATGGATCACATATCTACAAGGTATGCTACAATGAATTGCTCTCATATTCCCGGTTTTCCAAATTGAATTCCTTGCATAGATAGGTAGACTTATTTTCCAAAATTGAAAGACAAAGACGGTGACGATGTTGCTCTTCATTTGGTTAAATTTCACATGCATGTGCATAAGCTCAGGGTTCAATTTCATGAGGAATACTTGATGAATATGTTTATGGTTACTTTGGAGGGAAAAGAAAGATCTTGGTATGAAGGTTTTCCACGTGGTTTCTTGTACTCTCTTAAATATTTTCATTTAATATTTTTTGAGAAATAGAACGAGACCTATCTGTCTTTATCTCTGGCTCAAAATTGTTGCGATCATTTTGAAAATTTCATTCAAAATTTGGAAAATTTTGATGGTGATGAGAGTTCATGGATGAAGAAATCCTTGAAGCTTTGTACGAGAACCCTTTTTAGCACCAAGAAGAAATGGTAGTTTCTCTCTTGGATGAAAATGAAACCGAGAAGGACTTTAATGATGGTAGTCATGTTCAATCTCCTGAAAATGATGAATATTTACATCAACCTTTTCAGTCTTCTTGTGATCAAGAGTATGAGGAAAATTATTTATATGTTTCTTCATATTGTTCATTTTCTGAATTTTCATTTCAAGAAGGAAATTGTGAAAATGATATCAATGAAATTGCATGTAAAAACACTCTAGACAATGAACCAATTCATGATTATTACTCCCCATAGTTGCAAGAAAATAGTGAAGAAGGGAACATTGTCTTAGATATCTTTAAAACTGAAGAAACCACTTAGAATTTTTTATCTCTTGAAAATACAAACCCAAGATTTCTAGATAGCCAAAATTAGATTCATGTTGATTTACATGAAGAATTGAACATACAAGTTGTGGCTGTTCCAATTGATAAATGCCCAAAATACATGAATTTTCTTCTTGATATGGATGATAAGGAAAATAATCAATCTATTGCAAGTTGTTTTTAGAAGGATCTTGAATTTGAAAAAATAGAACAAGACCAACCAACAATTGAAGTAGGGAAAACGATAAAATATGAGACTTTCATGTTTCTTTTTGCTCATCAACAAAAAACAATTATAGATGTTGATTGTCCTTTTCTTTTTTATCAACACGTGATAGTTATTCATGTTCTTCAGATTCCTTTGCATTTATGTTGGAAAAATCAAAGAAGAAGAGTTTTTTGTCATTTTTGCAATCAATCAGTGGTTTTAAATGGATGAGTTTTGAAATTGAATTCAAAATGGAGTTTAAGTTGCCATTATGTAATTATTTATCCTTGCTTAAGGAAAGTGTGAGCATAATTCAATTAAGTAGTCACTAGTTTGATTGGTTGCATTGGCATTTTTGCATCACCTTATTCAATAGATGTTTCAATAG